>JAECUM010073521.1:0-22450 GCA_016617855.1 Megalonaias nervosa | reverse complement strand
GATGTTGATGTTACCCCAGCAGCGGGTGATGCAAGTAGACCACTCAATCAAATTTCTTTGAGGAGAAAAATAAATGGGGCATTGTTTGATGCTTTGCAGCCAGATTAAAACTGTATTTCTACTAGCAATGCTGATAATATGTGGCAGTTACCCACACTGAAAACTCCCCAAACAGGAGAGCCAATACCTAAATCCTTAGCAGAGCTGATTAATACTGCATGCATGCATTTCTTTATGTGCAAAAGATGAAATTGTACAGCAGTACAAGATCTCAGAAAACAGTGATAAGTTGGGTCCCCCACTTGTCAATCAAGAATTTTGGAATGACCTTAGCAAAGGGAGTTCACTCTTATGACAAAGCCTTTAGGGGTATACAAAATCTTGCTGCTGCAGGCATTATGCCAGTTGTCCAGTTGGCAGAATTAATAAAGTATCAAATGAAAAAGCAAAGACCCTAATTTCAGATGATATTACCCTTATGGGTCAGGTGCAATATCATGTCTCCCTCAGAAGGAGGTATATGATTCGACCACATTTGAAAAGGAAATATTCCAATCTTTGTTATATGCATAACCCTATAATGTCCATGCTTTTTGAGGATGATGTGGCCAAGGAAGTTAAAAAACGTGACACTGGATTTGTGCTTGCGAAAGAAAAGATTTTGCCCAGATTCACAGAGGTTTCAATAGAGGCTGTGGTGCTAGAGGTGGTGGACCCATACGAGGTCCAGATTTCAGTCAGAGGGCAAGATTTCGATTTCAACCTTATAGTGCTCAAAATACGTACAGGTATCAATACCAAAATTCCAATCGAGGAAAGAGACCTGCCTATACTAGTTCCCCAAATGAGCCCACAAATTAAAATCTATAGAGGCAAGTTCTGTGGTAAAACTTAAACACTGCATTGCTATATGGAATAAGCTTACTCGTGAATCCGTGGATTTTGTAAACAGTTTCAGATGAGCAGAGAACCATTATATCCAATGAAATCACTGAACTTCTACAGAAGGAGCTATAGTTCCATCCACATGTGAGAGTAATCAATTTCTTTTGAACATTTTTATTGTTCCCAAACCTAATGGAAAATTTTGGCCAGTTATTAACCTGAAACAGTTGAACAAATTTGTTCATTGTAATAATTTTAAGCAAGAAGCATTTCAAATTGTTTTAGATCTCATCCAGAAAAATGACTACTTCTATTGATCTAAAGGATGCTTATTTTAGTATTCCAATACATATAGATTATCAGAAGTTTCTAAAGTTTATTCAGAATGCTCAACTTTTTCAGTTTGTATGTTTACCTTTTGGGCTTTCCTCTGCTCCAAGAGTTTTCACTAAGATCCTAAAACCCATTTATGTTTGGTTTAGGCAGCAGTGCATTAGGTGTTCCTATTACATTGATGACTCGTTGAATCTGGATGGTGATAGTCACATTTGCTTGCAAAACACGTGGACTATGATCAAGACATTAAATCTCTTGGTTTCACTATCAGTCTTGAAAAATCAGTGCTTATTCCATTTCATTGAATTATCTTATTTGGTTTTGTGTTAGACTCTGTACAGTTCAAGGTTTTCCTTGCTGAGGAGAAAATGGAAAACATTCATGTTTTTGCCGAAAAGCTTATTGATAGGAGGTATGTTAGAGTACGAGAGTTGGCATCATTTATTGGTATGCTTATTAATGCCTTTTATGCAATCCTGGAAGCCCCAATGCACTACAGGTATTTGGAACATGATAAAATAAAAGGCCTTAGTGAAAACAAAAATTTTGGTAGTACAATACAGTTATCTCCACAAAGTATCCAGGATCTTAAATGGTGGTATCTAAATGTTGCAGACAGGAATGGGAAATCTATCAGATGAGGTAAGATTGCTTTTACTATTCAAACTGATGCATCACTCTCAGGTCGGGGAGCTTATGAACTTGATTCAAATAGATCAATCTCTATTATATGGAAAAAGAGTAAGACCATTTTTTCCATAAATTATCTAGAGTTGTTAGCAATTTCTTGTGCCTTAAAAGTTTTTCATGCAGATCACAGAAATGTCCATACTGAGATTCAGTCTGACTACATACATGTATGTGCTATCTCGTATATTAGTAATATGGGTGGAATGGCATCAATTCAATTGGATCAGCTTGCCAGACAGATTTGGGAATGGTGTTTGGAAAGGGAAATATTCTTATCTGCAGTCCATATTGCTAGCAAACATAATATACAGGCAGATTATCTGTCCAGGAACTTTTCTGACTCCACTGAATGGATGCTCAAGAAAGAAATTTTTTAAGGATTGTGTGCACAGACTTTTGTTCCAGACATAGATCTTTTTTGCATCTAGATTAAACTGTCAGTTAAAGAAGTTCATTTCATGGTTTCCAGAACCAGGTGCTTTTGAAATTGATGCTTTTTCTTTCTCCTGGCATGATTTAATCCCCTACATTTTTCCCCTTTTTAATTTTGTTGGGAAAATATTGAATACAATTATTGCTGATAATGTTAGTAAAGCACTCCTTATTGTTCCACATTGGACATAACAATCCTGTTTTTTCCTTTACTCTTGTCATGTTTAATTTCTCTTCCAATTAAACTTCCAAGGCATAAAAATATACTGACTCTTCCACACAATGGTCAAACTTATCCTCTAGGGAAGACCCTATCTTTAATCACAGTAACTGTATCAGGAGATTGGTCATAACCAAGGACTTCCAACAACTGCTGTGGACATCATTAACAATTCATGGAGACTGGGAACAACTAAACAATATAATTTGGCATGGAAAAAATGGAATTTTTGGTGTAAGATCAGAGAAATTAAACCCTTTTGTGTCTCTGAGGTATCAGTTATTTCATACTTAGATTCTTTGGTAACTGAAGGTAAGTCTTGTAGTGTCGTCAATACTCACAAGGCAATGTTACTTACTACTTTGAGAATGTTTGATAATGCATGGTGCCTCAACCCTTTGTTGATTAATAGATATTTGAAGGGACTGTTTAACAAAAGTCTACCAACACTTGGGATGTAAACCTAGTCTTAAAATACCTGTATACCCTTTTTCCTTTGGAAACTATATCTTTATGATTATTAACAATGAAGCTGGTTGCTCTTATTGCTTTATTTACAGCTCCAAGAGCACAAACTCTAAAATCTTTGAATTTACATAACATGGCTTGTATGGCAGATAAAATAGTATTCAGTTTTTCAGATTTGTTGAAAAATTCAAGACAAGGTAAGAATTTCTAGAAGGGACTCCAACATTACAAGGATGAGAAGCTTTGTGCTATGCATACTTTTTACATTATCTTGACAGGACTAACAATCTTCAGAAATCTACTCAAGTTCCGGTATCATATTGCTCCTATTGAGCAGTGACATCTAGTACTATTGCAAGATGGTTAAAAATGGTTTTAGAAAAATCAGGAATTGATACATCTAAATTCAAAGCTCATTCTTACAGAACTGCTGCAGCATCATCTGCTTTCAGACAAGGTTGGTCCTTACACAATATATTAAAAATGGTAAACTAGACATCAGTAAAGACTTTTCACAACTTTTATTTAAGGGATATTAAGGCTAATAGTAATGGTTTTGCTTAAGCAGTTATTAACAGCATATAATATTTTTTGTTTGATTATGCTTTACAGGTTAACATTTGTTCCCTTTTTCCTGTTCATGTTTTTAGCAGATGTTTTGTTGTCATTCTTTAAAGATGCTATGTATACATGTGAGGCTGAAGGCTTTATGAAAAATAATGAACCCCTCATCCAAGCATTTGCGAAGGATGAGGGACATTATTGGAGTAAAGCCGGAGGCTGAGCATGTATACACCCACACATTCTTTGTTGCAAGTTGGAGTTTTTTCCCTCCCTGTAGTATACAGACAACAAAACACTTTACTTTCAACTATGAGATACCTCGTGCGGGTGGCTTGTTTATATAGGATACTTCAGGTGACGCATCATGTGACTGATAAAAAAGTTTCCTTTTCTTTAAAGAGTGCCTGTTTCCACCAATGACAGAGTAACATGCTATGTATACATGCTCAGCCTCCGGCTTTACTCCAATAATGCCCCTCATCCTTCACAAATGCTTGGATGAGGGGTTCATTTTCATTCAGGACGAAGAATATGTCATATGAAGACTTGGTGAAAACCCCACGTAAGAATGATCGTCAATTCAGGAGGTGTAGTGACAACAAGATTTGTATGCCATCATGTCAGCCATACTGGATGTATGATTGGCACCATTTTCACTTGCGACCAATTAGCTATTATAATAAGTCTACTGTTGAAAACCCCATGTTGATATAGCCAACCATTTGGAAAGAAGAGACAACATTCAGGGAAAGTAGCACTAATAAGATTTACAAGATCACTGCTGTATCAGCCATACTGAACATCAGACTGACTCCATTTTCATTTAAGACCAACTGGACATCATAAGAAGTTTTCTGGTGAAAACACCATGTCAATATGACTTTCTGTTCAAGTAGAGTTGATTTTTAAGATGGCTGCCATAATGGATTTATATCAATACCATTTTTAAGAAGTCATTTAATGAGAAACCCATGTTGATATGACCATCCATTCTGGACAAGTAACAATAAGAGGTTTTTAAGATGACTACCTTGGTAGCCATATTTGGACCTCAGATTGGATCCATTTCATTAAAGACCATCTTAACATCAAAGTCTTTTAGTGAAAAAAAAAAACAGGAGAAGTTGCAATAACAAGATTTGTACCATTTTCATTTTGGAACAAAACCAGACAGTATAAGAAGTCCTTCAGTGAAAATCCATGTTGATATGACATAAACAACATAACATTTTCAAGATGGCCACTATTGTAGCCATATTGGACATCAAATTGGCACCATTTTCATTTAGGACCAACATCACAAGAAATCTTTTGGTGAAAACCCCATATCAATATGACTTGACATTCAGTACCAGTTGCAATTACACTTTTCAAGAAGGCCAATGTTGCTACCCCATTCTGAATAACAGATCAACACCATTTTCATTTAGAACCAACTAGACATCACAAGCAGTCTTTTGGTGAAAACTCCACGTTGATATGATCATCCATTAAGGAGGAATAGTGATAACAAGATTTTCAAGATAGCTACCATGGCAGCTATATTGAATATCCATGCAGCACTATTTTCATTAACAGATTCAAGTAGATCATAAGAAGGAATGCATGTATAGAGTTTCATGATAATCCTCCAAGCAGTACCAACAACAAACTTGTGCTAATGGACAGGCAGATGACCAACAGCAGACCAGCAAACCATCCCATAAGCTCTTACGATCTATAACTTGTAGAGCTCAATAAGGGATAAGGATTGTTCAAAAATTTTCTGGAATGAAAAAAACAAAACAACTGTTTTCGAGCAGAATCTAATATAACTGTTTTTAAAATTCATCAAAACATTTGCTCTGGAATAGGTATTAGTTTGTAACTTAGCAAAAATGAAAGTAAAGTTTTCCTATCTTTGATATTAAGATCTTGTTACAAAGTGGAAATTATTTGCCTACCATATATACTCACTTGTAAGTCGAGTCAAACTGTTAACAACAAAGATTCTGATCTGTCATAGCATAATGCATCTGCAGATCAGAGTCTATGTTGTTTGTTCTACTGATTACTGCTAACAAACTGCACAGACCCAGATCTGCTGGCACATTATGCAATGACAGATCTGGGTCTGTGCAGTATGCAGTTGGACTTATAATCAAGTACATACGGTATTCCTATACCCTTAAAGAGCTATACTAACTAGAGCCATCACTAAAGAATTTACTTCAAAACCAGGATAAGGAATGGGCAAAACTGACATATTCCATAATAAGACCATCAGTTTCATTATTTCCACAAAAGTCAACTAAATTTTAAAACTATTAACTGATACAACTCCAAACCTTCTTCATTATATACTCACTTAAAAATTGGGTTTAAGAACAAATTACATGGACCCAGATGTTCAGTCACATAATGCACCAGAAGATCTGGGCCTACAGTTTTTGAAAGTCATCAATAGAACAAACAACATACATTATGATCTGTAGGTGCATTATGAGACAGCAGATCTGGGTCTACATTGCTTGCAATTGGACCTGGCTTGTATATGCAAGAATATACGGAACTAATGAAGCTCTCAAATCTCCCAAGCAAGAACTGTAAGCAATTTCCAATCAACTGGGCGTATATAAATGTGGAAAAAATGCCGCAAAACAATAATCAATGAGCAAATAAGATATTGAAAGATAAATGAGATAAAGTCATCAAGACTTTTTGTTTAAATTTCTTCAAACCAAATTTATAGTCCATTTTTTATCACAATAATAACAGCATCTCAAAGTTTATACCTGCATATTATAGCCCCATTACCTACTAATACTTCCAAATGGAACATGCTGGACCCTTCTGCCAATGGTTGGAAAACACCTCAGAAATAATGCTGCAATAGCCACCTCTGTTTACCAAATGATGGCATATGCACATCACACACAGTGACATTATTCATTATGGTGACTGTTCAACTGATGTAACTTCATTGTGGCCAGACATTCCCATGTTTGTTTGTTTTGTTTTTTTCAAGTATGAACTTACCTGAATACTTGCTTGCACTTGTGCAAAAAAACCCATCAAGACATCATAATATCTTTGGCATGGTATATGTTTGGTCCAGAATATTTATATCAAAATAAGGCTAAGATATCTGCCATTTTCTGGTGATTGTCCCATTTTTAGGTATCAGACCACTATGTTTTTTTTCAAGCCTCAGAACCAGTTTACTGGAAAGGGGGGAGGGTTAACAAAATTGTGTACCAAAGATTTGGAGATACACTCATTGGCTTGCACAAGGATTTAATATTTTTCCATTATACATTTCATAAACTTCAATCTATGCACTATAGTTGACAACAAAATATTTACTTTTATTTTGATATCCAGTATTTAATTTCACAATGATGAAATAGCATATGGACTATGTAATGTTATTAGGTGCAGACCAGGGAATCCTGTTTAGCATCACAAAATGCAAGAAAATTCAGCAAAACACCGGTTTCAAAGCTGAAAAAAAATCTCTTGCTCTAATGAATGGAAGTATGTATGGTTTAATTGTATGCCAATATAACAAAGTAATTAATTTTATTTTTTATACATTAGCATTAAGTTCTATGGGAAATGAATTAGTGGTCTGATCTCTTTATGCCTATCACTCATCAGAAGCATTTCTGAGGTGAACTTGGTAAAAAAAACCACAATGTTCCATAGGTACCTACATTTTCTACAGAGATTCCTTTTCTTCTCAAGTCAACCTTAAAATCTCCAGGGAAAGATATAAACTTCCCCTCAGCCTTTAAAACACATAAAACTTGGTGATAAGAAAGGTTCAGCTTTCTTTCTGACAGCTAAAGAAGTTATAGTAAAAGTCTTGAAAGACAATATAGAATTTTATCAGCAGCCTGGCAATGGAGGTTGGTTGAATTTCGTTTGTATACATGGGATGGGTCAATCATCATGGCAACAGTTGATGTTTTTGGCCCAGTTCGCATTTCTTAAAGGCCAAAGAGTGATAGCTCAGTGTAAGAGTGGAACAATTTCAATTAGGTCAGCACAAGGTACAGGTTGTTTGTTTGTTGGTCTAAATGCATGATGCTTGAGGCATATCTAAGAAATCTCATGGCTAGATTTTTGTACACAGTGAAACCTGTCAATACAGTACACTACAGAGATTGCAGTGAAACTTGTCTACAGAGAACTTCAGAGACCACAGTAAAACCTGTCTATAAACAGTATAGAGTCCACAACAAAACCTGTCTAAAGAGGACAGTCAATGGACCACAGTGAATTGTTCTGCTCTGTTCTTATTAATGGCATTTTCAGCACATTATTGGCTATATAATACTAAGAAAATGGTAGCTATGTACCTTCCTAAAGGACACACCAAGGCTGCTGACCTAGGCTGACTTGGTCAGGTATCAAACCCAAGACCTTTTGGATTATATTATGAGTCCAATGCTTTACAAATGAAGCAAATATAGTTCCCTGTACCACTGTGAAAACTATAGATGAATCGAGGACACTACAGAGAATACCATTTAACCTGTCTATAGAGGACACTACAGACTACAGTTAAAAAGTCTACTGAAGGCCAGAATAAACCACTTTAGAGGACAAAAGAGTACCACACTGAAACCTGTTTATAGAGGACAGTCAATGGACCATAGTGAATATTATCTATACAAAATCTGGACAATAAGGGAGTAGTGTGAAACCTGTCCAAAGATAATATTAGAGACTACAGCATCATCTGTCAATGGACAATATTGCAGAAATTCCTGTACAACCTACGCTCAGAGGACATTAAAAAGATTACAATGAAACCTATCCAGAGAGAACTGCTATTAAAGGTTCATTAATATAGTGAAACCTCTTGATAAAGGAGAATAAAAAAACCCCCACAAAATTGTACTCAAAACATACAAGTGTCCTTTGCAAAGAAAGTTAAATATGTAAATAAACAAAACAGTTTATAATGGTGTCCTTTATAAGTAGATGTCCTCTATATGGACGAGTTCACTAAGTCAGATTTCACTGTATAAACTTTGATCTGTTAAAGATGACAAATTGTACATTTAGGTTTGGTTATTCAGAAAAGATGATGATTGGGCATATTTAACACACCTGCAGATTTTGCTGCAAATCGCAGAATTGTATTTATTTTTGTCATTCAAACAAATAATTTCTAGGAACTTCAACCCTCTGAAGTAACCTGCTTGGATTTTTATTTGTGCACACAAATTTGAAATTTTTAATTTTTCAAATTATATTTTCCCTTATGAATGATTCATTTGGAGAGAAGGTCAGATGCTTCATTTGCTTGGAATAAGCAACTTACCAAAGAATATGTAGTATTAACAGGCGAAAGATGTTTTACTGAATTTGCCTCAAATTCTTTTTGTGTCAGCTGGTATTAGAAAAGTAACTGTTAGAAAACCGTTACTGATGGTGTTACAGCATATGGGTACATGTGGTTTTTGCTCGACTGTAGGGAATGGTAGTTTAGTTTACAAGGAGCATCTAGGTAATCTGAAACTATACTAGATTTGGTTCTGAAAGCTAAACATGCATCTCCACCCATTCCAACCACAACACAATTAGTGTCATTCTGTGACACTAGTGCTTGACAGAATTGAAGAAAAATCTAGCAAGGTTAATAAAATGACATTTTATTAGGGGTATGAGACAACCCTAAAATTTAAGGTCTGGATTGCAGCATTTGACTCATAAAATAAAAGAAGTTCAGTCCATTCGACACTACACAGAGAGCTTTAGTTATTGCAAACATTAATGGATGTTTGACATTTGTCCAAAAATATGGTCAGGAGCCTGAAATCTTGCTGCGCCCCCCCCCCCAAGGCCATATTCAGTACATTACACTAATGCCACTTCAGGTTAGTTTGCAGAAACCAATTTTTTCTTTGGTCTCTTTTAGCTCCATCTACAACCCCAAAATCTGCAGATGTCTTTTTTGTTGGAAATGCAAGCTATCCATAAAATCTGGTCATGGTTTATGGCACTGGACTTTACCTTTTGACCTAAAATCAACCACGATCTTTGACGTTTGAGCACAATATATTGATGAGTTTCTTTTTGGGGGAACTTTTGGAAATGGTAGATTGTTTGAAAACTTGTGTAGAAACAATGCTGGGAAGAAAGATGGGTAGAAAATTATTGTGTGGAAAGATGGAAGAGACAAGATGGACTGAGAATTATAGTGTGGAGAAGACATAGGGAATAGACAAGCTGGACAGGCATTATCATAAACTCTGTCACATGGCATTTAAAAAATGTATAAAATTTGGACAATTTCAAATGAAAATCTAAGCAAATCATCGTCATAAGCCTACCAACATATCTGCCAAATTTTATTTGCCTACCTCAGGTTCTTTTTGCTAAATTGTGATTTTAGAAAAGTCCAAAAGGCTAAAACGCATTCAAAAAAACCCCAAAACAAACCATTGTAATGGCATGAAAATCTGATCAGCTCAACATATTAATGCAAATAAGCATACCAAACAGTTTGTCTGGATTGAATGACTTTTGATGTTAACACTAATGTTTGAGAAAACTCCAAGTCTAAATATCTGTATTTAAAAAACCCTTCTAAAATGGCCTGAAAGTCTCAAATACACATAAATACAAATATGCCTACCACTTTTGGGGGTGACTACTTCAAGTTATATTAACTTTAACCATGCTAACACAAGAAAATAGTCATTGTATGTTATAATCCAGCCTGTTGCATTACCAATTAACCAAAATTATGAGCACTGAACTTCAATTCTTGCATACTCTGGGGCCAAATAAAATGGAGAAAAATAAATCACTAATCTAGCAACATTTTAGGTTATAATATAATTAATCATGCTATTCAGCAGGAATGTGGGGGTGAAAAAGTTTTCAGGTGGGACAATGAACTTGACCCCTACACACACACACACACACACACACACACACACCGACACACACAAATTGCCAAGACATTTGCCAAGGTCATCCCATCATAGCCATCAATGGAGTTAAAGTTGAAAAAATGCAATTTAAACAGAAGCCTATCTCACACAGCTCAGACTGATCATATGTCACAATGTTTCGTATTAACAGTTCATTTTATGAAACTGAAGAGAAAAAGTTATACTGAACTTTGACTTCTTGTTTAATCTTATATTGGTTTGCACTTTCAAGAAATTTTTTCACCATGCTGTGATATGCATTGCAATACACTGTCCTGTATCACACTACAAAAGTTCTAGCAATAACCAACCCCAGGCCCCAAGGACTCTGTGTGTGTGTGTGTGTGTGTGTGTGTGTGTGTGTGTGATTTGGATTTTTAATGTAGCTTTAACAATTTTTCAGTCATATCACTACGATGTCTACAGTGTGGCAGTTTATAGTGATGTCTAGCACTGAGGTATCATGCCACAGACATGTAGCATCATGTCCCACCCAGTAACATTATCCTGACAAGGCCAACCAGCCCTAACACTAACCACTTAATGCTGAGCGCTAAGCGACGCAGCTGTTAGTACCATTTTTGTAAGTCTTTGGTATGACTCAGCCAGGGATCAAACCCACGACCTCTCACATCTGAGGCGGACGCTTTAACCACTAGGCCATCGGAGTGGTCCCCCAAAGATTGACTTAACTGACTCAGATCAAATTTATACACACATATCCTAGAGGTTAAAATATACTTAAAAATTTTATCTGAGAAATTAGCCTACCACAAGATGGATATCATTTGAATATTTATATCTAAAAATATCTAGCAACTTGAAGCATGCAAGATCATTTATTCCAACACCAACAGCACCAATATCCATCAAGTCATATGAATCAAATGAATTTTTCAGCACCAAACTGATTCAAATGATACATCAAGAAGAGACTGGTTCACTATCTCAGTGCCTGGTTCCACCTGCCCTGATTATCATATCAGTGTTGGGGCAGTATCTATATCAACAGGAAACAACTGTTTTTCTTCTGCTGGTGGTCTGATATAATGTTGCCAGGAAGGAAGTGGAACAAGGAGATATAAACCCTGCACTAATTTGCAAGTATCTGAAATGAAGAGGTTAGTAATATTTAAGCCATTTGAAGAAAAAAAATCTTCAAACTGGTTGTTACAAGATTACAGACTGGAAATACAAACATCTCTTCAGATTCCAGCCACTGGCCATAAAGTTTTCTTGTACTATCCAACGATAATCATTATTAATTTTAAACTTCACCTGATTTCAAAATCTTCGAAAAAAAAACAACACAATATTACAGTATATGGATTTTTTGAACCACTGCAACCTACTTTTGATGGAGGTAGTTATAATTACTTATTCCTCAAAGATACATTAATCATAACACTCCACACAACTGTACATGGACTCGATTTCAGTTTTCAACAAATGAAGCTAAAACTGTCACACACTTTTAGCATTCGAGAAATGAAACTAAAGACTTAACTTGATATCTACTACAACAATAGTTATTGAAACTGCCAATTAATGTTACTGTATGTACTCACTTTTAAGTCGAGACTGACTGCAAACTGCATTGACCCAGATCTGCCATCACAAAATGTGCTGGCAGATCAGGGTCTTTGCAGTATGTTAGGAGTAATCAATAGAACAAACAACACAGACCCTGATCTGCAGACACATTATGTTATGGCAGATCAGGATCTTTGTTGTTTGCAGTCTGACTAGACTTATAGGCATTTATATATGGATCATTTACTGAAACTCAAAAACACCAATGTTTTGCCAAGATACCATAGATGAGACCAAACTGCAATGTATGTTACTAATATCTTTCAAAATAGGCAATCAGCAATATTGACTCCAACTGAATGATAATACTGTATGAAATGTTCTGTTTAAAAAAATCAGTGCAACCCATAGTTATCATGGTTTCACTTTGATCTTGATACTCATTGCCCTCAGCTAGGTGTATTACATTGCAATATGATGCAAGTCTACAAAGGAACAGCTAGTTGTATTACATTGCAATATGATGCAAGTCCACTAAAAAACAGACAGGTGTATTACACTGCAATATGATGCAAGTCCACTAAGAAACAGCTAGGTGTATTACATTGCAATATGATGCAAGTCCACTAAGGAACATCTAGATGTATTACATTGCAATATGATGCAAGTCCACTAAGGCACATCTAGATGTATTACACTGCAAGATGATGCAAGTCCACTAAGAGACAGCTAGGTGTATTACATTGCAATATGATGCAAGTCTACTAAGGAACATCTAGATGTATTACACTGCAATATGATGCAAGTCTACAAAGGAACAGCTAGTTGTATTACCTTGCAATATGATGCAAGTCCACTAAGAAAGAGATAGGTGTATTACATTGCAATATGATGCAAGTCCACTAAGAAACAGCTAGGTATATTACATTGCAATATGATGCAAGTCCACTATGAAACAGATAGGTGCATTACATTGCAATATGATGTAAGTCCACTAAGAAACTGCTAGGTGCATTACAATGCAATATGATGCAAGTTCACTAAGAAACAGTTAGGTGCATTACATTGAAATATGATGCAAGTCCACTTCTTAAAACAGCCAGGTGTATTACATTGCAATATGATGCAAGTCCACTAAGAAAGAGCTAGGTGTATTACACTGCAATATGATGCATTGCAATATGATGCAAGTCCACTAAGGAACAGCTAAGTTATTACATTGCAATATGATGCAAGTCCACTAAGAAACAGCCAGGTGCATTACATTGCAATATGATGCAAGTCCACTAAGAAACAGCCAGATGCATTACATTGCAATATGATGCAAGTCTACTAAGAAACAGCTAGGTGTATTACATTGCAATATGATGCAAGTCCACTGAAACAGATAGGTGTATTACATTGCAAATATGATGCAAGTCCACTATGAAACAGATAGGTGTATTACACTGCAATATGAAGCAAGTGCACTAAGGAACATCTAGATATATTACATTGCAATATGATGCAAGTGCACTAAGGAACATCAAGATGTATTAACACTGCAATATGATGCAAGTCTACTAAGAAACAGCTAGGTGTATTACATTGCAATATGATGCAAGTCCATTAAGGAACAACTAGGTGTATTACACTGCAATATGATGCAAGTCCACTAAGGAACACCTAGATGTATTATATTGCAATATGATGCAAGTCCACTAAGAGACTGCTAGGTGTATTACATTGCAAAATGATGCAAGTCCACTAAGAAACAGCTAGGTATATTACATTGCAATATGATGCAAGTCCACTATGTTTAAGAAACAGATAGGTGTATTACATTGCAATATGATGCAAGTCCACTAAGAAACAGATAGGTGTATTACAATGCAATATGATGCAAGTCCACTATGAAACAGATAGGTGTATTACACTGCAATATGATGCAAGTCCACTAAGGAACAGATAGGTGTGATGCAAGTCCACTAAGAAACAGATAGGTGTATTACATTGAAATGTGATGCAAGTCCACTAAGAAACAGATAGGTGCATTACATTGCAATATGATGCAAGTCCACTAAGGAACAGATAGGTGTATTACATTGCAATATGATGCAAGTCCACTAAGAAACAAATGGGTGTATTACATTGCAATATAATGCAAGTCCACTAAGAAACATCTAGATGTATTACATTGCAATATGATGCAAGTCCACTAAGGAACATCTAGATGTATTACATTGCAATATGATGCAAGTCCACTAAGAAACAGCTAGGTGCATTACATTGGAATATGATGCAAGTCCACCAAGAAACAGCTAGGTGTATTACACTGCAATATGATGCAAGTCCATTAAGAAACAGCTAGGTGTATTACATTGCAATATGATGCAAGTCCACTAAGGAACATCTAGATGTATTACATTGCAATATGATGCAAGTCCACTAAGGAACATCTGGATGTATTACACTGCAATATGATGCAAGTTCTCTAAGGAACATCTAGATGTATTACATTGCAATATGGTGCAAGTCCACTAAGAGTCAGCTAGGTGTATTACACTGCAATATGATGCAAGTCCACTAAGAAACAGCTAGGTGTATTACATTGAAATGTGATGTAAGTCCACTAAGAAACAGATAGGTGCATTACATTGCAATATGATGCAGGTCCATTAAGAAACAGATAGGTGCATTACATTGCAATATAGTGCAAGTCCACTAAGAAACAGATAGGTGCATTACATTGCACTATGATGCAAGTCCACTAAGAAACAGATAGGTGTATTACATTGCAATATGATGCAAGTCTACTAAGGAACATCTAGGTGTATTACATTGCAATATGATACAAGTCTACTAAGGAACAGATAGGTTTATTACACTGCAATATGATGCAAGTCTACTAAGGAACAGGTGTATTACATTGCAATATGATACACGTCTACTAAGGAATATCTGGTTGTATTACACTGCAGTATGATACAAGTCTACTGAGAAACAGATAGGTGTATAACCTTGCAATATGATGCAAGTCTACTAAGAAACAGCTGGGTGTATTACATTGCAATATGATGCAAATCTACCATGAACAGATGGGTATGAAATACTGAAATACTCCTATTCTGGTAATAAATTTTGTCTTGTGTATTGAGATCTTTCAAACCTATTTATTTGTATCTTAATGATTTCAATATCAAGGTTGTGTGAAGTGAAAAAAATTCCTTCCAAGATCTATGAGTTCCAAATCAAAGCAATGAAACTGGAAGTATGATGAGAGAAATTTCCTTCCTTTTTTTTTAGAAGAGAAAATAAAAGTACCAGTTGTTATGTCATACACTCTATGAACCATTTTTTAAAAACTAGACTGGTTTGCATTGATTGGCACAGTCTAGCACTTATCTGAAGCTTGAAACAGGTGCACAGTCTACTGCTTTTCCAAACTGGAATTGTAAATAAGCTGTATGCCATTACTAATTGCTAAATATCTTGACTGAAAGATGGAGGGGGGGAGAGGTTGAGAAAAAGGAAACAGTCAAACATGAAAACAAAACAGATCTTAACATCCTGTTGCTTTCAAACAGGCATTTTTATGGGCTAAGTGCTATTGATATTTTATGAAAAGTACTTGGCAAATATTTTGACTGCAGGTAAAAAGAACATTTTCTGAAGGTAATTTCCAGACCTCATCCAATTAATTTGGTATAATTTGAGACTCTGCCTTGCAAGTAGGAGAACAACTTATATTAATTAGATCAATGCTGGACTAGGTGAGCAGGGCTGACAAGTAAACCATGACCTCTTCTCTCATCTCAATCAAACTTTAGTACCTGTTGTTTTGGAATCATCTTAGCTGTCTGGATGTTTTAGTCTAATCCTATGTGTGCAACTTTACTATGAGTGGTCTTGGATTCAATGCTCTTTGTCAATACTACTTTTTTCTCTTCCTTTTCTTTGTTAACCCTCAGTAGCTGTGTGTCAACCCTTCAGACCAGGAGGGATGGGGTCTTTTATTGAAGTTTCAGATTAAGTCTTAAGGTAAATGGAAAAGGCAGTAAGTCAAGTATATGTCTTTGAATTATAGTCACTGTCTTTCTGTGTTTATAAAAAATATATGCTTACCAATATCTGACAAAACACTTTTTATGGATTACTGTTGCTAGTCAGTCCAATCAGTTGTATTAGTTTTAAACTGGTCTGAAATCTTGACTGAGCAAGTTCTAACAAAACCAAAAGATTGTTTTTCTGCACTAACAAGGCAGCTGCATGACTATGGGAAAATGTGTGACAGGACATTGTGCCCGAGGTGGGGGGGGGGGTTGCAGGGGGGGGGTTGTTGGTTGTTGTTGCAATAGTCTGCCTTTATATCATAATACACGAGTACATATTATAGCACATGCTATAACAACATAAACTAGAACATACTATGCTATTTAACTCGTCCAAATACAGCTGCCTGAAGCACTGTTTTGCTCTCTAATGATTACTATGAAATGGTTGAACATAACAGAAAGTGCCTTGGAGCTGAACACTATATCTATGAATAAATGATTAAAATATATCTTTAAAAATATTTAAAAAGTTAACTTTTTCATTAAATTACAAATAATTTCATTCATTCTGCAAAAAAAGCTTAATGTTAAGTTTGACCTGAACTATAATCCAAATCTTTAAAGCCATTTTGCCAACAACATGAACATCAAAGCATTTTATACTGGTATGGACTTTTAGTTTCCAGGTATAAATGCCTGACTTCAGTGCAAGAGATCCTGGATTCAATTCTATGGCAGCAATGCATCATCCTTTACCATTACAAAAGTTACAGGAATGAAATATTTACTGAAGTTCCAATTAAAGGAGTGATGAAATTAAGTGCCAAAGTCAAAACTGGCTCAGATCCCAGCATGTGCTGTAATGTGTAGGCTTGAATGAGCCCAAAATGAAATTTCCAGGTGGCTAGGTGCACTCAATAATCCTTGTGTATTGCTGTATTGGCAGGTGTTGTGCATGCAGCCCTGTGCTTTGATGCTTCTAATCTCTGTTGTTATACACCAATACACAAGTTTCCCATTAAAATCAACAGTTAACCACTGAAATCAATCACTATGTGGATTAATTAACTCCAGACTGTGAATTAAATCCAGATGATGTAAGGATATTATCAACAGGATTCAATGCCAGCCAAGTTCATTACTGAAATTAATTTACATCTATGCAACGTTTCAATTAGATAATATTAATTTTTGATTTTTTTTAAATAGTTATAAATGTGATCATGAATATATTAATAACTGCCACAAACTACAGAACAAACTTGCTTGTATATTGAATCTAACTGTTAACTACATAGAACCTTTTTGCCACTGCATCATGCCTTGGCAAATCAAGGTCTATGTTGTTTGTTCTACTACAAACAAACTGCACAGACCCTGATCTGCTGGGCATATTATGTGATGTCAGATCTAGGTTTGTGCAGTTTGCAGTTGACCTTGAGTATCTATACGTAATTTAATACAATTTACCACATTAGTTCTTAATTAATTCTGGATTAAAAATTGCATTCTGTCAATAAGGTTTTATTTCCGATCTGAAGAAATACACTTTGAAATCAATGTTTTCTTTCATGTTTCTCAAATGATTCCCTTTTAAAATAAACATCATTATTTATTAAAAACATTTTAAAAATGTGTACAGAATCTCCTCATAGATCACACTCTGAGAGGAGTATCAAATGGTTTCCATAGCAAACAGAGCAATACCTTGCAAGCTCCAGTGTGATTTGGCTGTAGGGTTTAATGGTACATCAACACAATCCTGGCTACATAGTGCTGAGCAACAAAAAAAAAACAGGCAGCATAAATGCTACAATAAAAAATATTACCAAAATCCTAGGACAAACTCCTTTAGCTCCGAGGAAGATGTACAATGACACAAATGATCAATTACAATAATGCTGCAACACACACACACACACACACACACACACACACACACACACACCAAGGACATACAAAACAAAGACCAAGGAAATACTGAACCAAACTCCTTCTGAAATTGTTAAAATAAATAAAGTCTCTTAAAATTTTTAAAAAATGGAATGTCATTACTGGATGCATCCCACAGCAAAAAATTTACCTCCATTCGTTGCCTCTATGAACATACAATGGAAGACATTGGACATATTCTAAATCCTGAGCCAGCAGGGGAGGTGAAATCATTTGTCTTAGTGGCCACCTCCAAATAATGGATGCCTGCTCATACAAGGACACCATTTATGAATCACCACTCCAGTTTTATGATATTTTATTCATGTTTTCCGATGGCAAAAATTAATAACTTTTGTTTCTGTCAAAAAACATGCACATGTATTTCAGTCTGTGCCTGAAAATGACAAATTCAAGCCCAAGAAACCAAACCCACACAAGATATTATGCTATCCATAGGTCACACAGCAAAGTAATCACACTTCACCTTTAATTAATGAAAACTTGCATTTATACTAGCCTTGTTTCATCTAGTTTTTTTTTCAGTCCACATAAAATGCAAGCACATTGAAAAACATAACAATATAATCCACATCATCTACTGTCCATGAAAATCTTCATAAATATAACTTGGACTGGTCGCAGAGATTATCATTAAACTAGTGGGCCTGGAATTGATAACGTGGCTTACATAATGGATGACCTTTCAATAATGCTTTATGTCATATTTTAATAATACAACAATTTCCCAAGCTTAATATTATGCAGAGTTCACAAATTTATCCCGAGTCTCATAAAAATTCTTTCCAAAGATAAATGCATATTTAATTGGCATAGTCTCTTGCTTAAGACTCAGTTTACCTCTTTCAATATATACCCTGATATAAAATTAGTTTTAAAGACAAAGGCATAATTAATATGCATACTCTGCTGCTCATAATCGATGTCATCCAAAATTGTGGTGACATAAAGCCATTTAACAAGTTTTATTGAAACTGGATGAAAAATATCATCTCTCTAGTTCTACAGCAGTAACAAATTCAGGCAATTAAAATGCAAAGCATCTCATTTGTTACAGAACCTGTCCACCACAAAAATATAAGCATATACACCAAGGTGGAGCAAAATCCAATTGTAATTCAGTCTCTAGAGAGCTAAAAAGTTTCATCAATCAGGTACAAGATCACCTCATCAATATGCAAAGATCATGCTCATAATCATGTGTGTGTGTGTGTGTGTTTGGTCTGGACTTCTAACATAGCTTTAACAATTTTTCAGTCACATCACAATGATGTCTGCAGTATGGCAGTTTATAGTGATCTCTTGCACTGGGACATCATGCCGGAGACATGTAGAATCATGTCCCACCCATCACCTTATCCTGATGCCAGGCTGACCAGTTCTAACACTAACCTCTTAATACTGAGCACCAAGTGAAGCAGCTGCAAGTACCATTTCTAATAAGTCTTTGGTAAAAATTAAGCTGGGGTTTGAACCCATGACCTCCTGCTTCCAAGCCAGATGCTCTAACCACTTAGACCACCATTGTAGATGCTCATAATCACACTCATCTAACATGATACAAAAACACTATTTAATAAAACTGATCAAAATCTGATACAAGCACAGTTCCAAAATGTTGACAAGCTCAGTCCATCAGATGCAAAATCACATCAAATAATATGTATCAATTTCACTCATAATTATCCTCACCTAAGGCCTTGATGACATAGGCCTGTTAATCAAAGTTTGATCAAAACAAACTTGGTAAACAAGTTTATCAAAAATAGTCTCAAGAGTGCTAAATAACTCAGGCAATCAGATGCAAGATCGCCTCATAAATATGCAAAGGTCTTACCCATAATAAAATCATCCAATATCTTGAAGATGTCAGTCTATTTTTACCAAGACTGATGCAAATCAGACCAGAAAATACAGTTTCAAGTGGCAAGAAGTTCAATCAATATGCAATATCACATCATTAATAATAAGCATAAATCTTGCTCGCAATAAAACATTTTATATCTTGATGAGATAAGTATATATACTAAGTTTTAAAAAAATATGATAAGAAATAGAGTCGCTTAAGTGTTGACAAGTTCAGCCAGCTAGTGGAAAATCACCCCATTAATGTGTATGGATCTTGTTCATAATTTTATTCATCTAAGGTCTTGGTGACTTAAGCCAATTTACCAAGTTTGATCAAAAATGGACAGAAATACAGTGTCTATACTGGAAACAAATTCAGCCAATCAGTTACAAGACTGCCACATTAAAGGCAGACCTGAGACCCCATACTGCTTAAACCTCTTAATTATCCAGTATGAGACAAGCCATAAGACTTTTGTTTTACTGTGATTAACAGTTAATGAGATATTTAAGTTTAAATGTACATATCCAAAAATATTCTATGCCATGTACAACTCCAGCAGTTTTCAGGACACGAGTCCCTGTGATGTTACAAGAAGACCACTGCATTAAGAATTACCGTTATTCTACCACTGTCAAGTTTTAAACTTGTTTAGTTTGATATGCATCAGTGTTAAACATAAACATAAACTAAATTATATTGGGAAAATTGATGTCAGAGGTAGTCAACTGTTTTTAATGGAAACATATGTAGCATTCAAACAATGTTACAAAACAAAAGCAATTTTTATAAGGTCATCGTTGACTGTCATAATAATAAGCCATATTAATAGCAATGCTAGGTTCCTCTTGTTATGTCACAGGCTCACACATGTGTATAGGATTGTTCATCACGAGTTACTTTGTTGTTTCTGCGGAAGTTAAATTTTGGTGCCAATGAAATAGCTAGATCTCCTAATCAAGTGAATTAATATGCAGTAAGTCTTCATAGTGAAATGTCATACAAATAAAGATTCTAATTGTAATGTATTCAGGTGTACCCTTAATATGCAGGGATCTTATGCAATATCAGATTCTTGTGAGTTCTTGATCGTTTAAGGTTATATTCAGATTCTAAACAAAATCCTATTAAAAATTGTCTCCACAATGGTAATGAACACAGTTTAGCCAATAAAAAATGAGATCACCTCATCCCTTTATCATGCTCCTTATTGAACTCATTGAAGACCATAACCATATATAAGATATACTCCAAGTTTGATCAAAATCAGTTCAGAAATATGGCCTCAGGTGAGGTAACAAGGTCAGCCAATCATACAGAAGATCATCTGATTAATACAGAGTGGTAACAAGGTCAACCAATCATATAGATGATGATCTCATTAGTATAGATGGATCCTGCTCATTATCAAAACGTGTCTGAGATTTTGAAGATATAAGCCTACAGTCCAAGTCTTATTGAAACTGAATCAGAAATGAGAAAAAATATGATAGTACTGAACAAATACTGGTAGTAAATGTCCGGAGTATATTTTGTTGAGTGAGTGACTAGAATGTCAGTCCTAAATAACATCAGCAGAACCCATGACCTGGTCCTCCACTTCCCAAAAACATTATTAGTCTGTCTTTTATGTTATATCATGGTAAAAGTACAGTTATGTCCAAAAACAACAGTCTAAATAAAATTTTCAATACCTGAAAAATACAAGGGCCCAAAATATTATGTTAAACAAAAAATACAAAATTGGTGTCTATAAAAAAAACTGTTTAAAGACATTAACAAAATTCGGTACATTTTTTCTGCATACTTCACTTCTGTAATGCCTGTCATCCCTTTAGTAGGATTGCAATGAACCAATTTGGTCAGGCATTATTCATTGTCAATGAAATGACAAAGTAATCAATCATCATTTCATGATATATTTTGTTTTACACTGAGTGTGCTCCATACCTGTTGTTTCAGACTTAGGCTATATGATGAACATCCCCAGTTCTGGCAAAACATCTTAAGAGCATATCTGTCCCTTGTTAATCAATCATCAATTGGGCAGCAGAAAATTCATGTTGAATCTTTAAATTACATCTGATTCCTACAAGTCTCGAGTGTCCTTAAGTTTACTACATTATAAAGAAATCATTTGGCATCTCTTTATAAATGCATACAAATAAAATTACATCATACTTTTTAAACTGCTGCATAAATTCCTAAAAATGAGACATTAAACTACAACACTGAAGAAAAATAAATAGCACTAGCATACTCTGAAGAAAACATTCCATCAATGGCAGCAACAAAAACAATTAGATATGATAATTAACTGTTTTCAGTATGTAGGAGGCTGATATATATGTAACATGATTTCAAAAAGGGATGGGTCGAGTGTGGTAACCACAAATGATTGGAAAGCTTTATTTACTGTGCAGAAAGTATTTTCTTCTTCAGTCACAGTGACCTTGACTTTTGCCCTTTTGTTCCCAATAGGGCTCTTCCTTACCCTATGTGCAAGCCATCCACAAAAAGTTAATTTTAAATGGTGGAGAACTTCAACTTACTA
>JAECUM010073519.1:0-13883 GCA_016617855.1 Megalonaias nervosa | reverse complement strand
CTCTGCAATCCAATAAAGTATTTGATGATGAAGGAGTTTATTTCATCCTTGAACTTACCAATAACCTTTTTATATGTATCATCATGAAATTTACCATCGCGAGGATAATCGGAAAGATCAAACAGATGTCGGTTATCACAGATATCTTGATATACATCCTCAGCCTCTATTTCATAA
Source organism: Megalonaias nervosa (assembly GCA_016617855.1). Taxonomy (NCBI): domain Eukaryota; kingdom Metazoa; phylum Mollusca; class Bivalvia; order Unionida; family Unionidae; genus Megalonaias; species Megalonaias nervosa. The sequence continues at coordinate 13,706 of JAECUM010073519.1, read as the reverse complement.
ACAAGCGAGTCAGTATCGTCGGTAAACAATAGTTTACTTGACGGCCACTGTTTCTTAGCAAAATTATAATGAAAATCGTACATGAGCCACTTCGACAAATCAAGTACAGAAGCTCCAATATAAATCGGTTTATTTAGTTTTAGATTTGTTTTTCGTGGCTGTATCGCGACGAGGTTCTCATTAATAATTTTCATGCTGACAAAATCATCATCCTATACAAGTTTTTTTCGGCGGCTGATATCATTAACTAGCTCGATGTTTACTCGCTTTCTAATATTTTCCATTGTCTTACCAAAGACGGAGTTGTTCATAAACTTAAAGAAGTTTTTCTCGAAATCGGTTTTAGTTACAGCTCTCCTTGACGTGTTTGAGCTAATATAACCTCTCATCCAAGGCGACTGATTAAACTTTAACACTCTATAACCTTCCTCAACACAAGACCAGCATCTACCGCTTGTTTTTAAACTTTGTAATGCAGAATATAATTTCGCTTATCAAGTAAATTTGGGACTAGTCTTTTTACCATAAAATTTTGTCTTGGTGATGCCAATGCTTGTTGTTCCTGAGATAGCAGACTATAATCGATTATCATTGATTCCGCACAAAACGGATAATCGTTATGTAAATCATGCAACGAGGCAGGTTAATCGAGATCAACTTCAACGAAATGTGAAACATCGTCTGGTCTTTTTTTCTTCTTTTGTTTACACCAGAAACTGATCAGGTGTAATCCAGCGAAGTCCACCAAACGGCATTGGTTCTGACATTGCATTACCCTACAAATTATTTCCGTCTTTGTAAATAATATACTTCGATGGAAGCTCAGGATTATAATCTTTCATGAACTTATTGTTTGCTTCCGAATACTTTTTTGTTATCACGCTTATACCGCCTCGGATACCTTTTTTGATAAAGTTAAACATGTCAACATCTGTTAGTAATTCTAGCTCGATTTTGCTAAACTTTAACAAAGCATCCCAAGATAACCCAGGAGCAGAGTAATACCAACAGGGATCTAGTCCATAGTTGTTATAGCTTACTCGACGAAAACTTTCGAACACATCCGCAAGCAACAGCACATCCGTTTTCAAATATAAATCATGATAATCGCCAAGTGTTTTGCAATCGAATTCTTTCCAAATATCTTGTACATATTTGTACTCGTCATCGGTTATATTTTCATTTTTTGGCTGTGAATAAAATTTATCTTTCTCAGGTAAAGAAGTTTCATCAAATTTACTCCAATCATCGAGGTACTCGTATGGAAATACTCTTGTTTTGTTAACAAGTTTGCTTGATTACTAAAACAATCTTGTAGGTTATAAAACTCGCCACAACCTTTTACCAGCTCATCTAACGATGATGATTTAAACTGTAGGCTGTCGATGAAAAGCAACTTATCTAAAGTAACTGACAGATGCTTTTATAAATTATTTGGGATACATTTGATTATATTATCGAGTTTTAAACGAGACGTTATTTCAGGATCACCAAAAGTTTCTACGTTGATGTGACTGTCATAGCCTCGGAAATTGTGAAGAACAACTAGAATAAAATCTGGAGCATGAAATTTTAGATTACACTTATCATGAGCCGCTCCACGATATTGCCTGGTCAAATGACAATGATCACGTACTTTTTTATAACCAGATTCTATGCCAAAGGATTTTTCGCAGATGTGACAAAATTCCGCTTTTTCTTCATCGGATTCTTCTTGAGATGTCAGTTTTATCATTGGAACGATTCTTCTTAAACGCTTAAATATATCATCAACTTCACTAATAAACTGCTTGAGAAGCCAAGCAGCTGGATCTTTACCGAGATATAATTTAATTGGCTTTGATAAACTAGGATCAACGCAACAAAATATTTTATACGCTACTCCGCATAGAATATGGTTTTGAATTTTTCTTGTACTCGATTAGTTAGGATTATTTTCTGCGCCAAGCACAGACTGAAGTAAACACTCAAAGTCGGTGTATACAAAAAAGGAAAATTTTTAGTTTAAGATTATGATTAACAAACCGAAGAATTTTTTTTTATCCTCGCCTGGCATTGTTATTCGTTGTACATTATTACAGTACTGTAGATGCTTTTATAATTTTTCATTGTCAGAACAGCCGTGTAAACAACGATAACAGAAGCACTTTTTATTTTTATATTTGTTATACTGTTTGCCAAAGAGTCCGCTGAAGTTTTTGATCCATACGTAATGATTTTTATAAAGCAATAACTTTATTGTCGATTGCGAGGCTTTTTCTGAAACATATCTTGGATAAATGTTTTCCTGCTTGTCACGACCAAATACGTTAAGTCACGACCAAATACGTTAACTGAAATATTATTTTGTTTTTCAAAGTTTGGTATTTGATTTTTCCGCAACTGGGAAGTCAATACCGGTTAAATTTAATTTTGTAACGTGAGCAAAATATTTGTCAACGCGATCAGCATTTTTTCTGCTGGAAATATCGCAGAGAGAAAAGTCCACTGGAAGCACATGTTATCAAAGTTTTTTAAGTTTATACAGCATTTTTTATTTTTTATTTTTTGTGGCAGGTCAATATACTCAGCTCTATTACGTTATATTTCATTGTGTAAAATGAAATTTCAGTAATCATCTCAAACTTCCAACCAGAACCAGATTCGGTGAATTCTTCTATCTTTTTCCAAATTTCCTGGCGTATTTCATCAGCTAGCGATGAAAGATAGTTCGAAGCAAAACGCGCTTTGATTTTGCGTTAATGAAAGTATCTATAATTTCCTCGTAAGTCGACTCTTCTGTCACATGTAATTTAGAAAATATAACGTGATACTGCACTAGGATTTTCAAGCCCTTATGTTTTTCAAGTTCACGTTTTATAGTTGGTTCTAACAAATGATAAAGATTCGTAGAGGTAAAGTTTACTAAAACGATTTATTTATCAAACCGATAGCTGTTGTCAATTCCTGCGAAAGCAGTAGCTATTTTTGCACGTTCTCCTATAAGGCTCTTTTTAGCTATATCACGTAACTTCAGCATTGTTATATAATATACTATCAAATCTCTAATTTATTATTCAAACAGGTAGCTCACTGGTCGAAGGGTTAGTCAAACAATTAATTAGAGATATAAATTGCTTATAGTATAATGACACAAAATGTAATGATGACGAACGCAAGCGAGCAGGAGTTCACCCCAAGTACAACTTGTACGCAGGAAATATGTTGGGGTCGGTGATACACGTTAAATACGATCAACGGTTTGGTAAAGCAGCACCAGCTGGTTATAAGATCAGCGTTAAAGGTTATAATGCCGAGCTAGTTGAAATCTTTAGGAAAGATTTTATTTACACGTTATTCTGTGATGAAATTCCAGAAGGACAACGAGTGTATCATGTTAACGGCGCGGTTACTGATGATAACATTGAAAATCTTGCTTTGCAGAATGAGTTTCAACCTCATCCGGTATTTAATCTTTACGAGGCAAATGATTGTGAAATTATTCGAAATATCCGAACAAAAAAAAGTGCTAGAAAAAATAAATAATAGCGGATATCTTAAAATAAACGTTAGAGGAACAAAAACAGATTTTATTGATTATTATAGTCACAGGTTTGTTCGTGAAACGTTTAACGGACCTATTCCAGATGGTTTAGTAATAGACCACATCATCCGCGTCAAAACAGATAATCGTCTAGAAAATTTAGATCTTGTCACGTCAAAAGAAAATAGCAGACGAGGAAGAGATGGTGGTATTAATTTTAGATGCCCCGGCAAAACCTATTGTTTCATTTAATCTTGAAACAAATGAGGAAATCAAATTTAAATGAATTGATTCTGCTGCAAGATATTTTAAAATCAATCCTGGAGCAAAAAAATATGTCGCAGATGGTATTAGAAACACGACAACCTCACAATCAACATTTAACAGAATCATCTTCCGATATGACAATTAATCTTTTCGTAATATTTTCGCAAGTTCTTCTCGACTAATACAAGTATGACACCACAACATGATAGCTTCTGTATCATACACTATACTATTGTTTTTTTATCGTTATATAATTGTTTTTTCCAGTGTCGGTCAATAAAATTTTATCGCTTCCACCGCGAAACAAAAACAAATTAATTGAGATATATTTTCAGCTGATAATACTTTTTTACAGCTTCTTTGAGGACATTGGAGTTATAAACACTAACATGCTCGATATATCTTATCTTGTCCATCGTTATATTATTTAAAGTTATATAAAATTATATAATGAACCTCTTGGAAACATTAAAGTATATATATGCACCAACAGATATAACACAAGAAACTAATGTTTTTAAAGATGACACAAATGTCAACGAAGCTGATGCCAACGTCAGCGATGATGACGTTATTGAAGATGATGACAACGACGATACCGCTATGACGTCATGGGACAAAAAATTATGGAAGGCCAACAGCTGGTCGATATAACGTAAAATATCATATCACAAAAAAATTGAAATTTAATTTTACGGTAGATGAAAATCAATCGTTTCGGCGGCTGATAAAGCCGTTCTTGAATATAAAAATTCCAAACCGACAGAAAAATATAAAATTCGATTTTATATTTGTCAAGATATTTAAGCTGATGACGATCTCTGATGATCGCCGACGATATCTAATATCATTGTGTAAGCCTGTAATATGCAAATCAGTATTACGTAAGTACGAGAAAATTTATCAAATTATTATTTCCCAGCATTAATCTCCTTGGCTGGTATCCAACTGTTAAATTTATCGCTGTACCCGCGCCATTTAACAAGGCTTTTATCGCCACGCTATTTTATTACTCGTTCGATAACGAAAACATCTTGTTCAGTTTTCTGTAGTTCTTGTTCATAAAAACTACCAGTTATGGGTTCCCTGGCTAGATCTTTTAGCGCGTATGTTACGGATAGTGTTAAAAGTACTTTATCAACGACAAATACTTCGGTCGAGTTTGGAGTAAATCCTTTTTCAAATATTTTTTTGTGTTAATGAAATTCGAACTCTATCACCGACTTTAAATTTATGTCTGCGGTACATGTTTTTGTTTGCAAGAATCGGATTTTTAATTGCGTCGTTTGGTGACATTTTAGTAGTTCGAGGTTTTTTCTTATTGTATTTATCAACGATCTGTGGAAGATCATCAACATACCTGTTCGTGTTTTTAGCTGTCAAATGTTTATGCATCAACTCGTTTAGTGTATAATTAAATCTTTCGACGACAACGCTTTTTCCTTCATTTCCAGTAGCATATTTTTTTATGTTATTCTGTTACAAAAACTGCTCAATTTTTTTATTAAAAAACTCTGCTCCGTGATCAGTCCAAATTTTATACGGTTTTCTTTCTGTACTTGTTATTCTTTTTTGTTTTAATGCATCGGTTATCGATGTTCCTGTCTTATCTGAAACGGGTACACTAAACGCGTATTTGCTAAAAACATCAACAACGTTAAAGAGATACTTCTTTGGAGCGCCATCAGCACCAAAGTAAAACTGAACAAGATTTGACACATCAACTAAATCTATCGCCAAAACATCATCAACGGCATTCGCGACAACCTTACGTCGCGGAAACCTTTTCGTTTTAGGTTTGTGTTGCTCTGATGCGAGATCATCATATAATTCTTTTCCAAGACCTAACTTGTATTTTGTTCCGATCATTCCTTGAACCAACCTTCTATCAAATCTCTCTCGGAGATTTGTAGGTTTCATATCTTTAAGTTCATCTAGCATTACCTTATCACAATCTGATTTTGAGTTCTCTGCACGAACGTTATCAGTACGCTCTCTATCACGATAGCAGATGTCGTGACGCGTTGCTATTGCATCAACTTGATTGTAGGGCTCTTGTCCTGGCAGTGTATTATCGTTTTTATCTAGTTGTTTATCTAGCGGATTATACGGCCCAATATATTTGTGTCCGGGTAATGTCCATCCTCCTTTTGGTTTTGATAACTTACCGATAATTTTATGTATATCCATCCCAAGACCAGTTACGTCCCGGCGATTGCATGATTGACAGTACGTTATAATTTTATCTTGTTCTACGCAAAGATCTTATCACAACCACAATTACAACTTCAACTCATTATTATTTTAATCATCGACTAAAATAACTCTATCCACACCCGTACCTTTTGCCAACGACAGAGTCGTCGGCGATGAAGTCGTCGAAAAAAGAAACACACTTTTTTTCTACCCCAAACAGTACAAATACCTTTCAGCATCGTTCTGTTGGTTTTCGTTTTTTCTATTTTTTTTTTCGTCTTTGTTAGGCGTTTTAGTTTTACATTTTGGGCAATCCGTTATAGTTTGAGAAATGTTATATTCGATTGTCACACAAAATTTATTGCTATATCATCGTTGTTTTTGCACGGGTTCCTGTCAAATTGTAAAATAGACTTTAGAAAATCGGGATCTTTTGACTTCTTCCGAATAAACATAATACAATAATAACCATAAGCTGCTCTTCCAACCGGCTGTAGTTGATTAGACGAATAATTTATTTTTTAAATTTTTTTAAACATATATTTCTTTTTATAAGATCACTTGGAGGAAGTCCGAAAGAATCAAAATAATTATTGTCCCAAACAGCAACCCAATGCGTACCAGATCGATCATCGAAGTTTTGTATGTTAATGATACACGAACCACCTGCTGCTATGTTATCATGTTCATCTTTGGAAAATACTCCACAAATTCTGTTTTTGACTTCGGATTTTAATTTTTCAAGTAAATCAAAATTACTCAACGCGACCGTCGCAGACGTCGGCAACGGCGCCTGGTCCCTGGTAGTGTCATTCCGCTTCCGATTCCTAGCAGATTCGGAAGCAGACTTCCCGCTAGTCCCGCTAAAAGTGGAGCTATTGGAATAAATCCTCCTTGTTTTGTTTTCCTTGGCGACTTCGACTTTGTCATTGCTTTGTATTTTTGGTTGTTGACGATCTTGTTTTTCTAGCTGACATTATATTATTTATTATTACATAAAACTACTTGACGGACGACAAGATCGTCAACGATATATTTGTTTGATACCGTTTCCGGAGACACCGTCTCCGGATACCGAATTTTTAGTTGCTCCTGATACTGCCCCTTGATGCTGCTCCTAGTTCCAGTGTTCCTAGCACAGGTAAAATCTTTGGTATTGCGCTAGCTATTACAGAACATGCTGATCCAAGAAATCCGCTGTGTTTTGACATCGATGTTGCTTGTGCAACAGATAGTTTAAGAACAAACGGTTTTCCTTGATCCAGTTTATTGATTTGTTGTTGCGTCAACATTACCTCAACCGCTGTTTTATTTGAAGTTGCCGGAGATGTCATTAAAGAAAGAGAACAGCGTTTAGCAACCGCTGATGATAATTTTTCAACCTGACCGGGCTTTAGGTATATTTCTCGAGTTATGTACTCGGTTATCATTATATCAAGGTTGTTAAATTAAACTCGTACAGTTATTCTTCCTTTAGTCGCGTCAATTGTCAAGAATCTATCACTGACGACTAGAATATATACGTTATACTGCTCAGCTGGAGCCACACCAAGCGTCCAAGTAACTTCAATATCAGTTGTAGATCCTATAGCTCGTTCGGATTGTTTTGATACGTCGAAGTAAAAGATTAGGTATAGCTATCAAAATTCGACAGATATTTGGCTTGCACTATCAGCGTCCTGGTATTTTTGTATTGCTTCTCTTAGGTACATGTAAGCTCGTGTAACGTTTCTTGTTTCATGATTAGCAAAGTTACATTCCATTGCTTGTTCGGGATATTGTTTCGAATTTATCCTAACAAAGATTCGTCTGACATCGGGGTTATCAAATACGGAATTGTTCATTTCTTGATCACCGCGACCGCTTGTCGTTGAAATGCAACAAACAAATGTCTCGGTAATTGTTCGCTGAAGGCGGTTATAACACGCCACGTGTAATCAGTTGTGTTAGGAATTGCTGTTTGATAAATTTTGTTCTGCTGAAAATATATCTTTTTTGTCCACGCGGTCAACGTCTACTCAAGTTCTATCATCTTACTCGTTAATGAAACAGCTCGTGGCATCCATAACGCTAATCTTGTAATAACAAACTGTCTTTCAGCTACTCCATCGGCATGCATTATACAATCGTTTTGTTCTGCCCGATCCAAAATAAGAATATGTTTTAGTCCTCGAAAAACTTTGTTGTGATCGCGACAAAATCCAAATATTGTGCTCAATGGAAGCATCATTGTTATTTGGCGAGATTCTGCGGCAAACGCTTTTCGTTTGGCATATCCTTCGTGATAGCGTCGTTGTCGTATGTTTGCAACTGCATCTCTTATTGCTTGACCAATATTCGCAGCGGTATTACCAACAGCATCTCCGATTAGATTATTGTTATCTGGAGCAGGAGCACCAGCAGCAGTACGAAATTCGCTTGAAGCAGCTGCTTCGAATGAGGTATCTTTAAACCACATCATGTTAGTGGCAACTGATCTTGAGTAATCGTCGCTAAACGAGACGATGTTAAGTATTGTACTTGCTATGGACAAGTGCATCGAGATATCTTCCACGGTTTGATTGCCAACTGGTATTTAGCACTTCTAAACAAACTCCAACCGTTATTGACAAGCGCAATTTCTGCACCAGCTGAAATATTACCGCCAAGTGCTGTTAACGCTTGACCACGTACTTCTAACACCGCCTTATGCGGCAATAAAAACACATCCTCGTCTCTTGTGTTAAAAGTTCTAACTCCGACCTTATTTGGTTCATTTGAGTTTTCATCGAGATACTCGACGTATTCAAATTCTGTTACAGTATCGTCAGTATCATGTTCTTCGGCAAGATCAAGATAAATTTTTAGCTGACATTATTTTTATTTTATAATAGCCACACAAAATTGCAATGATTAAAAAGCAGCACGAGTGATTGGCTTCGTTTTCTTTACACGTTTACGTACTATCTCTTCACCACGCGTGGCGATAATAATTTTTTTGTGGTAGCTATCATAGCTCGTTCTGTTTACTTTGTTGGTGCAATATTTGATATTACTTGTTTTCTTTCCGATGCCGTAGGTGCTGATGCAACACCTTTGGTGTCGCCTTTAATTTTATCGGCGATTTTTTGTCTGGCTGCAGTGTCGGCCGCAGTCGGAAAAGATTTACCTGCGTCAAGTGCAATTGGTGCTACTTTACGCGCTATTCCTGGTATATTCTCAGCAATTGTTGTAAATATATTTTAAAAAATCCACCTACAATTTTTCTTCTATAAATTTTTCTTCGTCTCATCTTGTTATAAAATATAGGTTTACAAAATTGATCGTACAACAACTTCAACAACTATGTCATTGCAACGACTTTAACAACTACGTATCAGTAATACTACGTATCAGTAATACGTGACAATTTCATTAAGATCTATTTGTCGTCCAGATTGATCTGTTAGTTGCATTGTTATACTTGTTATTTGATTTTCAAGATTAATCGGATAGTATATCAATTGATTAGGAGTAATTTGCATCAGTGATCCTGGAGGAACATCTGGTGAAAAACTATAAATATTTTCCCCTTGGCTCCCTAACGCCGAATAAGATCCTAGTGCAATAGAACAATTGATTAAAATTGTATTTACTTCTGTTATGTTAACGGGTAAATCTCCATCATACAATATACCTTGTTCTGCAACACTGCCGTATTGTTGATGACTAAAGCCAAGCAACTATGCAATACTAGTGGCTGGTGAAAATCGATTATCAAATTATTTTTAATGTGATTCTAGCTCGTAGAGTATTATATTTCGGAGTTAACTCAAAATTATCTGCGACGGCTCCATTTTTTTGTTATTAGTTCTTTAATCGTTTCATTAAGACCATCTAAGTTACACGCTCCTTGAGATATTTTGACTGTTACCCATGCGCCAGGATTAAATGTAACGTCGTCGTTGACGTTTGTTTTTGCATTTGCCATAGAATGCCACATCATAGCAAACATACATCCAATTTCGCATTGTTTATTTGGATCTAGTTCTATTAGTGGATTGTAATAAACAGAAAAATTCGCGTTGTTTTTTGTCGTTTGTGACGAATCGAGTAATAATGTCTTTGATGTTAATAGCATTATATTAACGTTGTTAGATTATTTTACGCGATGATCACTGTGTAAAATTTGGTACTCGGATGATGTTAGTAATCCACTCGATCTAAGATGATCTAATATATCAACAATTTCGTTGTTGATTTCCGTGCTTTCATTGCCAGCTTATTTCGATGATATCAACAACATAAGTTGGTCAACTATTTCAGCGGTGGATGCAAAAACTTTAACGCCAGATCCGATTGTTTCTATTTCCTCTGGTAATCATCTATCTCGTTCGCTTTCATGCTTATCAAACAGTCTTTCGAAAGGCCATGTTTTACCATAATCTCCTGGTCTATTTCGATACTGTGTTGCTGTTTTAAGCATTACTTCAGCAATAATTCCTTCTCTTATAGTATCATATGTTTTTAATAAATTCCTTTCCTCTTTTATTTTTTTATTTTATTTCTTTCTCAGCATATGAACTAGCTTCAGTAATTTTTTCTAATTTTTTTGTCAAATTGTTATATTTTTCTGCTGGCCAATTTCGAATATTGCCAATGTCTTTGATATTATATCTATCAATAAAATTATTATATTCTTCATCTAATATTTTAACACGTGCATTTTGTCTATAAAATTTTATCTGATTTTCGATAGGCATTATTTCTACGGTAGCTTCAGTTATTCGTTCTTGTTCCTCAGGTAATTTCTTAGTTTGCTCTGACAAATTCTCTATTAACCTCTTTAACTCGACTGGATTAATCGTCATTCTTGAAATAGCGTGTTGAAGCATAAGAGGGTTGTTCATTAATTTGTCAAATTCAGCTTGTCGTGCAACATAATCAGCAATATTTCTAACAAGTTCCTCTACAATATTTTTATCTTCTTTCGATCTTTCTCCTAGTAAACCTAACAACCCTTTATCTTTCATTTTTTCTAGTTCTTCCGGAGATAATGTTGATATTTCTGGTCATTTGCCAAGTACTGCTTCAGTAACCGGCTTAAAAAATTTGGTGGTTTCTTCTTCTGCAACGCGTTGTCCACTCCGCGCTTCTTGCACTCTTTTCTTAAAAGCAGCTCGAGTTTCAACAAATTTCTTTAGTAGTTTAATTCTTTGTTGATGTTTATCCATCTGCTATTTTATACGCTTATAAAATGCACCTAGATAAACTCATCAATACAACAACGAAACATTTTAGCTGGATCCCGCGCTAGTTTATCAAATAAAAAGAAATTATATTTGTCTTTAGTCGCCTAATGATATAATTCAATAAATTTATCTTTTGTTACATCACTGCATTCCTCGTTTGCAATATTTTTTACATCAACATTATCTATTCCAGGAAACAGTAGAAAACATCCCGTATTTCGCCGAATAAATCTGTCGACGTTATAAAACCCTTGAGCAAGATAAATCGAATTACATCTTTTGTTACGCGACAACGAAAAATAAGATCTGATCTTATTCATCTCCTCGTTGTTTAGAGGGATATCGTCAAACACAATTATTTTATGTTCGGACGAATCAAGTTCATCGACGGGAATTAAATCTTCCGGTTGTTTTATCAAAAATATATCATTACCAGCTCCAAGTTCATCACGAAGTTTATCGTTATATTTGCTTAATGGCTCGTATTTGTCCTGCTGCGGATCAATTGTGTAAATATGCACACGATCGTAGTTAAAGTTGTCGTTGAGCAAAAGATTTAATAATAGATTTGTTTTACCTGATCCTGTACGACCAACAATAAGATAATGACAATCTGGAAGTTCGTTGTTGTGTTTATGTTTGATTAATCGTCCGGTGTCAAAATTTAATATCGTTGACTGCGTCATTGTTGTTGTTATATAATTTTATGTTATATAATTTACATAACACGAGTTATTACACAAAGTTTGGAACAACGCTCACCGATGACGAACCATCGACAATAACTACTGATACGTCATCGTTTGTCAAGAAAACCGGTGATACAATGACAGGCAATTTATTGATGTCCAATTAACGAGTGCTTGGTTTAGAAATATATTATCCACCACCAAAGGTTGATCTTACTCAAGCGGTAAGTTACTCACAACTAAAAACGATCGACGATAACAAACTATCATTAACAGTAGGAACGTTAAACGGTAACTTGGATATGTCAGGAAAAAATTATAAATTTGGAAACCGCATACCCACCAGCAAAATTATATCAAACACAAACGGTGAGTTATTTACAGCTGAAGTATGTGGATGGCAACAAGCTTGATAAAACTGGTGGAACGGTTACAGGTAATATTAATGTCAAGTAAAAAAAAATTGTTGGGTTGGAAACCACATATCCACCAGCAAATGTTGATATTACACAATCGGTGAGTTATTTACAGTTGAAGTATGTGGACGATAACAAGCTCAGTAAGACCGGAGACACAATGACAGGTTGCCTGATAATGAACAATAACTCAAAAGTAACTGGATTACCGATAAATTCACCACCAGCTGATGATACTGATGCTATTAGTTATGCTCAGTTAAAAAGAGCACTCGCCCCGTATTTAAGACAATCCGTTGGACCAATGTCAGGTAACATAAATATGAGAAACAACAAAATAACAGCAACATATGTTCTAGTTAATCCTAATGATCTGGCAAATAAAGCGTATGTTGATAGTCTATCTAGTGGTGGTGTAAAACGAACCAAAAACAATGTTGGGTATATTCCAACACTTTTTAAGGCAATTGATAACCGAGCTGGGTTTGAGGTAAGCGCATGAACACATTATCCTGAAAATTATCCTCAACACGCTTTCTCTAATAGAAAAGAATGGACGACTAACGGAGAAAACAGACTTTTGGATCAAAATCAAAGGTCCCGTTGCAGTTGCTATTTGGCAATTTCATTTGCGTGGCAGATTAAACTCTAGTGTTTGGCGAATTTATGATTGGCGATTGGAAGGATCAAACGATGATATCAACTGGACAACATTGTATAATGCAACAAATATATATATTTCAACAACACAATACTTTACGATTCCAACTGAGAATGCTGTTAACAAGTACTTTTATTTTCTAATTTATGTTGTCGGCGCTAAAGATCTGTTTCCAGGATTGACATCATTTCAAATATACACACTCGATGATCAAATTTTAATCTAATATTGTATACTAAATGTCAGAACCACCAATTATAACAGTTGCAAGACAATTTTATGATAATATGTTTAACCTAGACAAAAATGTCAGTAGTGGAACAGATGTTAGCGACGACTCACGAGCGGGAAATATAATCCAGTCTATGAAATATATTAACATTAAAAATTTAAGTACTAAAATATCAGCAGGAATAAATAATTTTCTTCGCGTTATGTATATGCGAGGACCACAACTGTGAGAAGCAATAAACGACTTTGATATCATAAACTGATACTGTCATCCTGATGATTGTCTAGAAGAACAAAAGAAGTTGAAATCTTTCTGAAAAAAATATTACTTGAGCTTGACAAGGAAAATATAGGTTTAATAATACGATCAAATCTAATAAAAGCACGAGCTTTTGGTGGAAGAATCTTATGAAGAAAAACGAATAAACGATAATCATGATCGTCTCAACAAACTAGCGGAAATCTAAAATATTAAAATTAAGAAGAAACAAAAAGTTACGCGATAGTTTTTCA
>JAECUM010073513.1:0-10474 GCA_016617855.1 Megalonaias nervosa | reverse complement strand
TATAACGATAGAAAAATAGATAATACGAATAATAAGAGCTAAAGAACACAAATGTGAAAATGCTCTGGTTCAAGTTTGGTTGCCATGAAATATTGGTACAAGCGATGTGAGAAAGGATATAGACTCGAGTAAAGCTTAAAGTTTAACGTTACCTACATTTCTTTATATATAAGAAACTCTGTAATAGTCATATACAAACTTTGGTATCGCCATGGGAACGTACAGAGTTCCAAAACGTTTGGGACTAGGAAAGAACTTGGTCAAGAGGAACAAGATGACAAACTTAAACCAGGCAAGCTTTCATGCCACATTTCAAACGATCTATATGATACCTATATACGCACATGTATTTTCCTATCAGTTTATGGTATAGACATTTGGCTGTATCGTTTAAACGCATTTGCCTTGATATTTGGCTTCAATATTGTCATTTGCACCAAGAACCCACTATGCTTAACCTCTGGAGGAACCAATAAATTAATTTGTTGAACATATTTATTTGTTGAAAACTTCAACAAAAATAAACTAAGTCGTGAGAAAAACAGCTTGAAAATACTTCCGATAACCATTAATCGTTGCACAGGAGTCTCTCTAAAATTTTTAAGGGGCCCTTCTGCATATATTTTCAAAACATTAACTTGAATTAATTTTCCCATGCTGGAGCCCAATAATAGAAAAACTTTGAACTTAAGATATGTTCAATGTAATAAGATTGAAAATAGAAGGTAAAGACCGTCAAACTTCGTCGTACATAAGGGTTTTTCCATCTAAAAATAGACCATATCAACGCTAATTTGACCAGGTGACAAATCAAAATATTTATCTAAAAAGTAAACACCGTGAGAGTGGATGTTGATACTTTCACATTAATGTATGTGATAATAAAAGACTATGTCGCCGATAAGATGAAATAACTTAATACATAGCAATGTACTCTCCTCTAGAAACAGCAATATTAATATGCAGTTTAAAAGCAGTGGATAAAGAGAGTAGTTTGTTGTTTAATGGATCATCTCAATTACTTTTTGAAAGTTTACTTTGAAACATCCATGTTTCACAAGCATACAGAAAGATAGATATGACAATCGAGCGCAGCAGCCTTATTTTGGAACCAAAAGAAATGTTGGTATCAGACTTGTTATTGCTGCTGTTGTCTGGACAATCCTGCAAAGTAGTTCTGGTTTGGAGCCCTCATCTGTGATAATTGATCCCAAGTACTTGAAGCTTGTGACTCTTTCCAGCTGACCTTTATTTCTTCACTGATGCAATTGGTGTTGTTTGTGATCAGTTTGGTTTTTCGGCGCTAATCTCCATACCGTATGCTGTGGAGGTTGTGTCGAGGCACTGAACCAAGTCAGCCAGTTCTCTTTCATCTCCTGCTAAGCCATCAATATCGTCTGCGAAGCGAAGGTTGGTGATTGTTCTTCCTCCGATGCTGACAGTACCCTTGTGGCCATGCAAGGCATCCTTCATGATCCTTTCCAGAAAAATGTTGAAGAATGTAAGTGACAGTATACATCCCTGTCTGACTCCAACTGTTGTTCGAAACCAATCTCCTTTGCTGCAATTTATGAGGACAACACTGATGGCTTTGTCATAGAGGTGCTCAACAACATGCATCAGGTCTGAGCTAATGTTGTACGTCCTCATAGTTGCCCATAAGGCTGAGTGCTATACCCTATCAAAGGCCTTTTTGAAATTTATAAAGACGTGGTATAGATGCTGCTGATGCTGGAGGTATTTCTCGCAAAGAAGTCTGAGATTGAAGATTTGTTCTGTGGTGCTCCTTCCTGCTCGGATGCCTGCCTGCTCTTCAGCAATAACTTTCTCTGCTTGAGGCTTTAGTCTGTTGAAAATTATCTTCAGCATGACTTTGCTCGGGTGACTGATGAAACTGATGGTTCTGTAGTTTTGGCATAGCAGTAGGTTTCCTTTCTTGGGAAGCACGATGACCAAGGATTGAGTCCATGTGGTGGGCCATTCTGCCGTCTGCCATATCTTGTTGCAGATTGTTGTTAGGACTGTGACTATCTCTTTTACTCCTGCTTGAATGAACTCTGCGGATATGTTGTCAATGCCGGCTGACTTTCCTTTCTTTAGTGACCTAACTGCAATTTCTACTTCACGAAGAATGGGGTTGTCATCAATTTCTTCTGCCTGAGGGAAATTTAGTACTGCTAGATCTCCTTGGGTTTTATGATTATACTGTCCATCGCTTGAGGATCTCTTGATCTTCTGTAAGGCGTTTGCCTGATTTGTCTTGGATTGTGGTTGTTTTCCCTTGTTTATGGGTTGTAAGATCTTTCACCAGTTAATATGCCATTTTGCTGTCATTTCTACTCAGACAGTCTTCGATTTTGTAGCATTGTCTTTCTATCCAGGATTCCATTGCCTTTTTCATGCTTTTCCTGATCATGTTGTTTATCTCTCTGTATTTTCCTACTCCTTCATTATCTGTTTTTCCCTTTTTCAGTTCTCTTCTTTTGTCGCAAAGTTCAAGGTCATCTGTCGTGACCCAAGGTTTCTTTGTTCGACGATATTTGCCAGTGATCTCGCTAGCTGTGCTAATCACAGCTGTGTTGAATGTGTGTTGAATTCATACACAGTGAAGCTTAATTAATAAGTGAAGCTTTAAAGGAGTTTTATTGTGCGTAAGTAATACCAATGGATCTACTGACATAGATGAACAAATCAAATACCACCAACATAAAGGCATGATATTAGAACCGAAATATTTTGAACAGGGCGTAACTTTTGACTCCTTCCCAAAACTTAAAGAGAATTATCAAGAGGTAAACATTATGTACTTTCTAGGAACCAATTATGGCTCATTAGGCTTAGATTCACATAACGGCAAAAAATAGTAATATGCGGATTAAACTTAGTTGAGGTATTTTTCTCGTTTTACGCATTGAACACAAAGAATGATCATTTAGTTTCCAGGATACGTACAAATAAGAGATGGGTGTGCCCCAGGGCAGCATTTTATCTGTAAAATTTTTCAACATCAAAATTAATAGCATTACCTAGTGTTTGGCTCCTGGTGTGGATTGCCCAATATATGTTGATGATTTCCTAATATGCTATCGATCAGTGTACCTGCATACAATTGAAAGACAACTTCAAAAGAATATAAAAACGATTCAAATTTGTACCAATGCTAACGGTTTCAAATTCTCAAAACCAAAAACAGTATGCGTGCATTTCTGTCAGTTACGAAGACATGACGATGAACCTAAACTAATTCTGGACGGAACACCTATACCAGTTGTTGAGGAAACAATGTTTGTGTCTATTATGTTCGACAGAAAACTGCCCTTTATTCCTTACATAAAGAACTTGAAAGCTAAACGCATGAATCTCTTGATTTATTTAAAGTAGTAGCACACACTGACTGGGGTTCTGATAAAAGAAAGTCATCCTTAATTTATACAGAACGTTTATTTGCTCCAAATTGGACTATGGTTGCGTTGTGTATGGTTCAGTCAGAAAGTCATACTGGAAATTGCTTGACCCATTTCACCATCAAGGAACAAGACTCGCTCTGGGAGCATTTAGGACATCACCAGGTAAACGCCTTCTGGTTGAAGCGAACGAGCCACCTTAATCACATGGTATAGAAACGATTTCTATACAATATGTATTCAAATAAAGATTAAAAAAATCTGAACCCTGTTTATTCTTCTGTACATTAACCCAAATAGAAAACATTGACGAAAAGAAGCTAAATGTCACACATTCCTTTGGCATTACAATATCATCCAGCCTTGACGACATAAAAATTGATCTTTCTAAAATCCTCCAGAAGTCAATCTCAAAAACACCTCCCTCGCTTCTTAACCAACCGAAAGTACTTTTTAAGCTACAAGATGGAAAAATTCGGAGACAAACCCTTCTATTTTCCATAACTTTTATCAGGAACTCATCACCGAATTTAGAAACTACCCAAGAATTTACTTTGATAGAGCAAATGATGAGGAAAAGGCTGCTGGAGCCTTCATTAGTGGAAAACATACAAAATCAGCCGAAATCAGAACAATAGATCTTGCTCTGCCATCTATCGAAAGCAATCGTATTTTAAAATGCTTCATCTTCTTCAGTCACTAAACAATAGAAAATTGGAACACCCATTAGTAACCAATATCCTCATCAAACATACCGAACTGTATATCTCCCACGATATAGTATACTCTTGGTTACCCAGCCATATTGCCATTAAAGGTATTGAAAAATGCAGACTGGGCTGCTAAAAGGGCCCTATCCATACACCATCTGATTTTAAAACACCATACACTGATTTTAAACACTAGGTCAAAAAAGTCTTTACTTTAGTAACTGGCAGGTGTCATGGAATGATACGTGAATAACAAACTCCATGCTATCAAGCAAATCTTAGGAGACTGGGTTCCTTCCCATAGAACCAACCATGGGGGCGAGATATTGATTGAAAACCTTACACTTGGTCATAATTATGTAACCCACTCCTAGATCCACTAGAGGTTGTTTCTTGCAATAAACCTTTAACTATTAAGCACTTTATGATAGATTGTTTATATCTCCAACCTGCGTTCGATCGTTACTACCATGTTCATTACATGAAGAAACTTTTTGATACAATACACATCTCTTAGTTTTAAAATTCCTGTAAGAAGTAAACATTTATTCTTAGATATAACTTTTATGATATCACTTTGAGAATTATTATGTAATGTGTATACCTTCGCTGATACTAAGTATCTTTTCATCTAAATATGCACTGACACACAACATTTACATTCGCGGTTGATCAGGAAGCTTTATATATTATACTCACCATCTAATTGTTTTGCTTTTAACTGTTTGATTTTATTATCTCTGGTCGATATGCTTTTATCAACTGAAAATAGTCATACATATTATCTTTTCTATAGCGCTAAATAGCCTTACGGTACTGGTGTGCCTTAAAACTTCAGTAAATCAATCAATCAATCAATCAATCAATCAAGCTCTGCCTCATATAAACAACTAAGACACAATTTCAGAACGATGATGATGGTCATAATTTCATTTACAAATTACTAAAACCTATCAAAAGGTCTGAACCTTCAATAGCCAACCAATCAGAAATCAGGTGACATGGTTTTCAAACGGCGAAACCAATGACCTGAAGTCAGACTCCATCAAATTCGTCAACAAGATCTAATGGTCAACCCATAATGGAATAAAATATCTATTTTGATATGTTTCTTTCTAAACGAGCCGCGCAATCCATTATCATACATTTGAAAAGATATAGTTGTCAGCTTGGGACCTGAACAGTTTCCAAGCGATGACCCAAATGCAAGAGTCTTTCCTCGGGGTCGTTACTGGAAATTTGTCTGAATTCTTCTCATGTCTTTCAATCAATATATGGTTAGAAGGTGAGGATCTCAACTATTTCTAACTTATGACTCACGGGCAAATCGACATCCTTAAGGCTATGACCCATTACCTGTATTGGATATGGCGGCATATCTAGTTCTGTCTCATGTCCTTCAGACCAATATGTTTGTTGACTGAAGATCTCAGCAGTTTCCAGGTTGTGACCCAGTGGAAGGATACTCACGGTTACCATCCCTGGGCAAGACCAGAGAGTGTAATCCAAAACCCAATGCATAGGTCATAGTCATGGCATTGTCGATGCCAGAAATCAACGTTTAAAATTCCACCTTAAAGACCTCAAAAATATATAGTGTTTGGAAAATAATAACCATCCATTTACAACCATTGCGTTCATCTAAAGATTATTACCAATCATATTCTAAAGTTCAAGATGGTGTCTTTTATGTTGTGGGAGATGCATTGCGCTACTAAAGGAGAGACAGACATACAGGCAGGAGCACATAATCTACGACTTTCTAAAATACGCACGAGGATATAGGTCGTTGTCATTTCTTTTTTTTAGTTTAAACATTATGATTATCAATGAGAATCACGAAAAGATATCAAACGATATCAAATAGCAAATAGTCTTATTGCTTGACAAAGTTTATATTTTTGAAACAGCATTTTAATGAAATGGAAACAAATTTACAAGCATACATAGTTGAATAGAATGATAAAACTAAAACCAGAAACATCACTACATTGGCAAGACTTTTACAAATTTTCAATGCAAAGTATACTTTTAAAAATGTTCAATGCAAAGTATACTTTTAAAAATATTCAATGCAAAGTATACTTTGAAAGCAAGAATAAACAACAGAAGCTCTAGATAAAACTTTATTTTTCATCTACCCTATTAATATGATGTTCAAATGTTTTTCCAATGTTTTGTAACATGATCGTTCTCCATTAGGTTGTCGTGACTGTGGAATGATTGGATGTGAGGTACATACAAGGAGTGAATGGGAAAAGGAAAATTTCAAATAGGAAATTAAGTACATAGGAGGTTATTATTATTATTATTATTATTATTATTAATGCCTAAAGCTTTATAATTGGAAGCTTTCAAAGTTGGTGGGTTTTGTATGGAACTATATGTTATTTCATGGTACATGTGATAGACAAGTTCCTCGAATTTCTAGGTATTCAAAGTATAAACATTTTAGAAAACAAGTAAATTTCATGTCTTCCCTTGAAAGGATAATTTTTAAACACAGAATTATAATCTTTAGTATGGTACACTGTTTTAAATGCAAATTATCATACACAACATCCACGTCCTCTTTCTAAAAACTCATATTTCAATTTTGTTTGTAAACAGAAACTAAACACATTCACTAGAAACAATGTCAATAAAAAGTGTAGCTCTGACCAGGCAGAAATATACATAGAATCATTCACCATAAGAGTTATACTTCTATAAGTGTAAATATTGATCACAACTGGTCTATAAATACTAAATGATTTTTGGATTCTAATATAGGAGTATTTATTACGTCTGATAAGCTGGTTTGAATAATTCTTTTAAATAATGGCTTTAAATGTCATTTAGTTGATGTTATACAAAAAATATATTGAAATCATATGTTGAGTAAAGGAACTGAATTGTGGTTTAGCGGTAACAATACTTTAAATTCTTTTAATGTCATACGAAACAGTTTCTGGGTATGTAGAATGTGCTGCATTAATGAATTCAATTAAAGATCAAATGGATGAAAGTACATATATGCAAATGTACTCCCTATATTGACTTCCAGTATAGATAACGTTATTCATACTAGTAAATGCATAACCATTCGTCGATCATTAATGTAAAATATCGTTGTGATATAAATTTCCTGCAAGCATGAGCTGGAAATGATAGTGCCATCTAGATTCTAGAGCATTTATATTCCAGCAATTGTATAATGGTTTTGAGACTACCCTCGTTCTCCCATATCAACTTATTTTCCATTTATATTGGAAGCGCCTAGCTCCAATGTATCTTTGGTCCTGTCATCTATTTCTTCTTTCTCCGTCTTCTTGATCAAAATAATCCCGTGTGTATGGGAAGAGTGTTCACCGGATGCATCTCTTCTGGGATATGCGTCTTCGATGATATTCAGTTTTCATGGAATCATAAGCTTCCACTGTTACAGCTGCAGTTGTTCTAATATGTAAACATTATTCATGTGCACTATTTACAGAACTCAAAACCAACGTCTCGGTCTTTGAACTCTGAACTTTGACTTGGATTATCTACGCCGGTCGAATGTTTGACGTATATTTTATGGGCAGAAAGATTTGTTTAAACAAGTACAACAAGTCTTTTGACATTCCTGGAATTTTATGTTGCTTCATATTTTGCAATAATTCTCCTTTAACGTTAATTTGTCATGATGTTCAATACACATTGAAAAGAATAATAAAACGAAATTTGTCAACACCAACAGGCATAACATCCCTTATTGTGTTTTACTGTAAGTTCAACGTTACGTACGTGGACGAGATTCAATGTATTAGTCATATGTGTGTATGAATGCATATATATATGGAGATACATGTACAGGTAGGTAGATGACTATGTATAGGGAAATAGTTACTTACATGTATATACGTAGGCAGGTAGATAGATTGGTGGGTAGGTGGATGATTGGGTACCACGGTAAGTAAGCAATGCTAATGGCGAAAATAATGGAACTTACAACACCATACTTTACAGTTAATACGCGATTTAAATCTGAATAAAATTTCACGAAGCCATGCATCACAATTGCGATGTTCGAACCCCAAACAGTTAGGTCTGACAGTGCAGTAAGCTACTTTTATAACAGACCAGTTATGTTAACAGATATTTATTATACGAGTCATTAGCCATCATCGCATTAAATATACATGACAGTGAGTCCTGCCATGCTTTTAGGCACTTTGAAATCAGATGTAGTTCCATATACAAAAAGTAACTGTCATAAATCTGTAATAGTCATTTAAATCGTTTGCACTGAGAGTGGAAATATTCCTGCTTTTATAAGATTTATAAAGGAAGGGATCCCAATGATACCTCGCGCAAAGGTCTTGACTTTGGAAGCGCTATATATCATCTTCCTCTTGGCATATAAAAGTATGTACTGATAGTAGAGAAAGATTGTCCGTGCGTTTTATTTTATCAAACATTTTTTTCTTCAAATGTAATAGAGGCTTCTGTTTCTGAAAGAGATGACCACATCACAGATCGCGTTGTTATTATATGAAATTAATTTTGTTTCGAAAAAAATTGTATGTATGATTTATGTTGCTTCTGACATAGTGGATGGGGGCCCCGAGTGGCCTAGTGGTCCAAAGCGCTCTCCGTTACGGATCACTGCCATCTCACCTATGTCTGTGTGGGTTCGAGTCTCAGATTCGGCGAATGTGGATATGTGAGAAAGCTTGCCAGTAGCTTCTCGTGGGTCGGTGGTTCTTTCTGGGGATTTCCCGGTTTCTTCCTCCACCATTAATACTGGCTGCCATGTATAGCCTATCTTGTGCTGAAAAATGGCGTTAAGCCCTACAACAACAAAAACAACAACAACAACAACATAGTGGATGCTGCAGTGAATTCTACACGATGTTCCTTCTGACATTGTGTAGGTTGCAGTAAAGTCTACGCAGTGTTCCTTAGCCGGTAGAACTGGATCTGATTGACATAAATAATTTTGTTGCCAGTGTGAATTCTTTAGAATCTTGTTTTCATGCCTAGATTAGAAATTTGCAATATTCAATGAAAATTGAAGCTCAAGAAATGTATTCGGTGTATGATGTGATGCGATGTGATTATGATTTTTAACGTAGCTTTAACAATTTTTCAGTCATATCGCTACGATGTCTGCAGTGTGGCAGTTTATAGTGATGTCTAGCACTGGGGCATCATGCCGCAGACATGTAGCATGATGTCCCACCCAGTCACATTATCCTGACACCAGGCCGACCAGTCCTAACACTAACTTCTTAATGCTGAGCGCCAAGCGAGGCAGTTGTTAGTACCATTTTTGTAAGTCTTTGGTATGACTCGACCGGGGATCGAACCCACGGCCTCCCGCATCCGAAGCGGACGCTCTAACCACTAGGCCACCGGAGCGGTCTCGGTGTATGTAATAGCAGATTAAATTGAAAGAATAACACATAATTTGTATATTCATTCAGATATTATCTGAGGAACTTCTATGGCCCATTCAAACTTTGCACAAATAACACAATCATTTCCGATATACTTAAACAATCTATCTCTATACGACTATGTAAGGTACTGACGATGGAAATCTTGCCGTTTGCGTATGCTTGTTAGATCTTATGGCTCAAACGTCTTACTTCGATGACAACATTAGATAGCAACACTGGTGAAACCCTTCAGTAAATTTATAAACATTAGTGATTGATTATACAAGAATAGCAATCACATATGGTTAGTCATTTTAAACAAATCTTTAAAAGAAACTTACGTGGTTCATGTTAACGAGGTATGAAAACTGGACTGAAGACTTTGCACCTACCACGTCAAAATATGCTTCTAACGGATCAGAATAGACATTATAGTCACCTTTGAAAATGGATTTTACAGGTCGATTGGTCAAAGCATCACTGCCCATGGCTCAGACATCTCCCAGTCCACTACTTGTTCATAAGTATATGTTAGACGTTAGTATACGATATCTAACTAGGACAGGGTGAGTTTTCACCTCATGCATTAGACTCTCTTTGAGCTGTGATTGATCAAAAGGACCACTGCCCAAGGGTCAAATATCTGCCATTCCACTACTTATTCATAAGCATATGTCACACATTAGTGTACGAGCTTAACTTGGACGGGACGAGATTTTACCTCTTTGAGCTCTGATTGATCAAAAGGACCACTTCTCATTGGTCAAATATCTCACTGTCCACTACTTATTCATAAGTATTTGTCATACATTAGTGTATCATGGCCGGACCCTTTTTGATCAATCAGACAATAAAATCACTCTGAAAGATGAACACAAACCATCCCCCACTACCCCTCTTGCTGCTCTACTGACTCGTCTGTAAAAACATGTAACTGAAAAATAATAACGACACA
>JAECUM010073512.1:0-11665 GCA_016617855.1 Megalonaias nervosa | reverse complement strand
GAATGGGTTGCTAGATTACCAAGTGTGATAGCTGCGTTAAATAATGAGATTATTCGTGCAACTTCTATGAAACCTGTTAATGCAATTACAAGGAAACATACCCCGTAGCGATGGCCATGGACAACGACGTGAATCTTCCTCTCAACCAGTATTAGGTAATGTAACTGTAAGATATTTATATGAACCTGGTGAACTTGAAGGTGGTAAAATAAGAGCAACTGATCCTATCTGGAGTGTGACCACACATAAAATTTCTAGCGTGGTTAGATCCACTGGTAGACCTGCCATCTACAGACTAGATTCAACTGCTCCTCAACGTGGATTTGTACGTGAACAATTACAAGTACTTCCTGAGGACACACAATTACCACCGCGTTCACTTTTGTCAATTGGAACCCCTGCGTCGATTGCATTCAAGACATGTCAATGTGACATTATCACATATATGACCAAGATCAGTATTAATTCTGTCTACGGTGAACTATCTTGGATTATTACTCGAATATTTCCATTGCATATTACAGTTACAGCTTGCACAATGATTATTCTGTTGTTGTTTTAGCGTCATAATAAATTCAACATCGATATCAAAATCACGATTTTTTTTTTTGTCACATTGCTTATAACCAAATAGTTTTTTTCTTATTACGCCAATAACACCTTCGGTGTCACTAACAGTTTGATTATTATTTTTTTGTGGAGTCTATGACAACTCTATGCAGTTGAGATATTCTCTTGACTCTAGATACTGCGAGATAAACTAAATTTGACCACTCGATTCTATCATCGACAATCCAGATATTTGTATCAGTAATAGTTAGTCCTTGTGACGAGTGAATCGTTATGGCATATCCCAATTTCCACGGTGAGTTATTCATACTCAACGCGCTCTCAACAATATTAACATCAACCAAAACAATATCATTCAATACAAGATTTTGTTTTTCATTTGTTCCTGGAATTTCAACTTCAATATTTTGTTGTCGAGTATCCGCTGGGCGATAACATAATGGTACAGGTAACATTGGAAATCTTTCCTTGTGTAACAGAAATAATTTCTCTTGCAATTCATCACGAACTATTTTTCTACTCGGAACTATCAAATCATTTGGTGTCCATAAATTCCAAAAATCATTTACAGGAGTTTCCGGAATTATTTCACGCATTATCTCACATTGTATTTTATCTGGCTGTAGTCTGATTAATCTTTTAAATTCTTTCAGAGGTTCATCAATAGCGCTATGATCATCATTGATTTCTTCATAATAATCCACAAACATTTTTAACCACTCATGTGGAGACTGACCGACGAAGGGTGGTGGTTGACCATGATCGCCACACATAATCACAGCAGTATATTTTGCCAGTAACCAATCAAGAAATATTTTTAATGTTTCTAACGATACTGTACAAATCTCATCCCAGATGATGATTTTGGGAATTTTTCACCCATTCGCTCAGGTGTCCACGTATCTCCACACCATCTGAAGAAACTATGATAAGTTTGAGATTTTACTCCTCATTGTTTTATTTCTCTGGCTAGTCTGTGTGTAGGTGTCAACACAATCATGTCAGACGACAAAGTCGTCAATGAGGAACTCTGCCGAAATAATTCAATCGCACGTGTTGTTTTACCAGAACCTCCAGGTCCATTGATATAAGTGGTTTTATATCTAGACACGGGATCAAATACACATGGTGATGTTGATACTGATATTTGATTGTCATTACCGTAATATATTTCCTCGATATCAACGTCTGCTGATTCAGAATAGTCAAGTATACTTTCTTGTTTTATTCTCCATGATCCCCATTCGCCGCTACCGAGTAACGGTTTTACCAAATCCACATACTCGCTGTTTATATAAAATGAATCCGTAACAGCTCTGACAAGCGTAACAAGGAAATCTATTTATCATCGATAATAAATTTATAGAAATGTAAGCGAGCATAGAAGATCTTAGATGGGTAAATTGTGGTGACTCACCATCGATATAACTCACGACTGTACCTAGTTTCGGTCCGTCTGACAAATAAGCATTACTTCTGCTTATAAATGTTCCTTTGTTTGTTGTATCAGTAATTATAAAATCTAACTCAGCATCATCCATGATTAATCTTGTACAATGTCGTTTATGATCATATGATCCTCCTTGAGTAAATTTACCGATTATTTTTCTACCGAGATCTTTTGCAACTTTATTTTCATAATCAATTTTATCCCAATCTTCATCTGGATCTGTCGGTGAATGTTTCTTTTGTTGTGGTAACCAAACTTGTTTCTGCGAATGATATGATATAATAGCTTCACTTACTCTCAACGACACCGCATCAAGCATGTATCGTAATAGCACCGTTGGAACCCAATATTTTTCTGAGAAATGTCTACCAAACCACGCATAAACGATCGGATGAAGATTACTGCGGAACTTAAATAATTTTACACAAGCGAATCCGGTTAAATCAAAATCAGGTAATGGTCCATTTATCGCAACTCTGGTCATCTCGTGTGTGGGATGACCAAATCTTTTAAAGTATTCAGAACATTCTCCGTATCCAAGAAAACTTCCAGGATAACACGCAACCATATCAACCGATATAACTTTACGATGATCGTATCGGGTATTCCATAATCCGCCATATCCATATTCGACACAACTTTTCTGAACATCTTCAAGGAATTCTGATCGTGTTGGTTTCCATGAATTTTTATCTTGAGCAAAGTGAGCCGCAAATGATGGAACTATAAAACAATTATTTAGTAATTGTTCAACTTCAACATCATCAGAATGTTTCAGTGCAAGATTCTTCATTTCTTCATGAAGAGATTCTCTACGATAAATATCTCCGTTAGGTTTTACAAACTGATCGTAATATGCGGATTCTGAACTCTGAAATAACCGAACAGATACAGGATCATTTTTACTGATATCGCTGATAGCATCGAATATATAATCGTCATAAAATTTAACTGTCCTATCTCGTGGAAATATTGTTACAGCATCAGTCCATGCATGCGCGTTATGATCAATGATTGTTATTGGAGTTCCTCTTGATGGGTATTTTGACTTATATATAATCTCTCCGGTTAGTGTTTTTACTGTTATTGGAAATTTTAATTTTTTTTCTAGCTTAGCAACGTCGCTGATAGATGCTCCGGTATCTTTAACTGTTTCTGCCCACGTATTTATTTTTTTACGTCTTAGATCAGTTAAACCGTTTCCGCGTATTGCTTTTGAGAAATGTTCCATAACTCGCTCAGCTACGCAGTTTAGTTTCCTTGACAATTTCATTGGTTTGAGATTATCAACGCTAGGTTTATTATTTAGCGGATATATCGCATAGATAACCGCCGTGACAGGATACGCTCGTTCATAATACGGTTTATCAATACCGGTCAGTATTTCTGGTTTTGATTGTTTATTTAATGTAACAGTATTATTTCCAGTATGAAGCCGTACAGGTTCACGTTTATCACGAATAATCCAAGTATCATCATCTGTCTGCACAATAAATTTTACTAGAATAATATATCGCTGATTGTCGAGATAGTTAATAATAGTTTTACCTCGTTCGTCACTCATTCTAGCGTCAACAACACCGCTGGTGTCGTTCATAATCCTGAATGTCGACCAAGTATGAGCCGCATCATCATTGCGAAATTCTTTTTTTACCTTCACGGATACGATCGGTTATATCGCTATTTATCAAAGCCAGATCTTGCATCGAAAAATTAAATTCAGATTTTGGTAATTTGTCAAGATCAAATCTTGCGGTGGAAGGTTCATTTGTGGATAATCTCTCAAATTCCTCCATACTATATTTAAAGCAAATATATATGTTTAATTAAACTTTAATTATATATATAATGACTCAAACAAACAACCGATGCCGATGGCTTATGATTGGATTTTCAACTCCTTGTAATAAACCATGCGTGAATGAATTTGTGGCCAACATATGCATAGTTTCCGAAGAGGTAGTCTAGGACCAAAACCGTGTTTACGATGCGGTGTTGGAGTCAGAGGAGAAACCCAGTTGTGTGTAAAGTGCGGTGGTAAAAGATACAGAGAGGTGAAACGATATTATGATAAGAAGTCGTCAGGCGAATCCCTCATAAAAACTGCTGAAGACTATCTGGCCAGATTTCAAAATAATCATTTAGACAAATAATATTATATATAAATGAAGCAAAATGAATTTGTTAAACATCCCATCATTAAAAAGTATGAAGCGTCTCGTGATGGTGTCATCAGAAACTGCAAATTGAAAAAACCAGTCGGTAATGTTGATAATACTGGTTATTTTAGATTTACTGCCGGGGGAAAAAGATATTTATTTCATAGGTTCCTATTCGAATGTTTTCATGGGGTCATCGAAGACGGACTTGTAATTGATCACATAAATTCAAACCCAAAGGATAATGATTTATCTAACCTCCGGGTTGTTACACCAAGTCAGAATAATATATTTGGAAATGCTGGGAGATGTATAATGTTTGAAAAGAGGTCGGTTATATCCATAAATACAGAGACTAGTGAAGAGAGAATTTTTAATTCTATGAATGCGGCTGGGAAATATTTTGGTATTCACTCGAGTTCGGTACAAGGTGTTGCAGAAAAAATAACCAAATCAGCATTTTCGAAAAAATTCAAACAAAGAATCACGAATCACGTTCCGATATGTATAATGAAGCGAGATAAATCCGTCATCGCTGATAGAGCAATCAAGCAGTTGTCTCCCTTTTTTGTTATTGCTTATACTTAACCACGCGTTTTTATTCAGTGATAGAGTAACTGAGCAGCTATCTTTGGTGTTACAGTCTAATCGTAATATCTCTCCAGTCCAAACATCTCAACTATATGGAAGTATTAATTGCAGAAAATATATATTATTAATTATATATACTTTCTTCAAAAAACATAGATAACTCAGCCGTGATATTATATCATAGGCCGATATTGTACACATATCGATCGCAGCAGACAACATGTATCATTGTTACTATACTGAATGAATCCACGCAGTTCTGTAGTAGGCGGAATATACTGGAATAATATCGATCCATGCATTCATTGCTAGATAGTTCTGTCTTGACTGCATGAAGAGGCTTGAAAATACAATATTTTAACAAGGCAGAAACGGCAGAAATATATAAAATTGCAGATTTTATTCAGAATCAGAATATTCTTTCGGTGTAGAAATTGGCGTCCATGATATTGTCACGGATACTGGTAAATACGAGTCCAGAGTTATCACGTGTGAGACAGTGCGAATAGTTATATACTTAAATTTAACTATATATTTGTAGAGCTCCGATAGCCGTGGGGTTAAAGCGCCCGAACAAAGTTCGGAGTTCAGATCCACTAGTGTAAACGCTGCGTGTTCGAGTCTCCAAAAATGCTAAAGATATATTATCTTGCATTCGGCGACAGACGCTATTATAATTGGGGGCGCAAGCAAGCCCCATGAGATTTCATGTACCCTCACCACGTCGAACAACGTGGTGAGTGCAGTTTTGCACTTACCCCGGGGTTTGATGGGGGAGGGGGGTACATGAAATCGCAATGCCTAGACAACCCTCTGAATTTCTAATATTTCGTTTCGCACATTATTAATTCGCTGGTGGGTATGTCTATGCGCTTGCGCCCCCAAAATAAACAGCAGGGTGATGTGAACTCGCGACCTTGTGACCTCACTGAAGGGTACCCACATAGGGGCATTCAGAAAGAATGTCCGCTGGACCAAAAAGTCTCAATAAGGTGCCTGTGGACCATAAGACAGGTCTTAACCATGAAGAGTGCCTGTGGAATAAGAAAGGCCTTTACCAAATAAAAAAAAGGACTCTTAGGACCTTATTGGCAAAAGACTTTACCGGCAAACTGAGCGTCATCGCTGCTATTTATTTTTGAATTTATAAAATATATTTTTATTTTTATTCAGAATATATTTTTTTATTTGTCTTATTCAGAATATATTTTAAATATTTTATCTGATTCAGAAATACTTTTATTATAATAAAATTTTATTTTTTATGAAATTCAGTCAGATTTTCTGAATTTGACGGGTAAGGTACCCATCAAAATTGTGACTTTGATCAGATTTTCTAAAATATTTTTATTTTTATTCAAAAATATATTTTATTCAGAAATATTTTATTTTTATTTAATCAAATAATTTATAATATAAAAATAATGAATCACGAAAACATCACATCAATTATTACTGCTATTAAGCAATTACAACACAGTGGCGTGAAAATATCTGACCAGCTTGATCCTGAAAAAATAATGAGTGATTTTGAATCATTACAATTTCGGAAGTCAGAAAATAGGTATACTTTACCCGCCGATTATAGATTCATAAAGTTAATTCATCAGGCGATGTTACGATCGCTGGCGGCAATCACGGATACGCAGGTGAAATTATTTGTGCCGTTATCACGGGCCATCGAGCGGGTTAGGTTGGAATTATCTCATGAATACGAAACGAAAAGACTCGTACACGCTCGTATAAAACAACGGAGAGATATCATGGCGATGACGGAGTTGATGAACAAAGATGCGGAAGAATTACTAGCTAAAGTTAAAGACGAGTGTGACTCTGATCATGGTGATTATAGTGACCATAGTGACGTTGATAACGAAACTAATATTGTCACCTGTACCATTGTGAAACCGGGACAATTCATTTCTGATCCCGATGATAACCTCACTGACAAAAAAAACGAGTAAAAAAAAATAATTATTTGATATTTGTTTTTTGCTTGGTGTTTTCCGCCGTGATGTAATTATGACGAAGTCATTACGAACGTAAGATCTTAAGATGACGCTCTATGAGCGTACATACAGGTTTATATTTAACGATTCTGACCTCAGATCGAGCAAGTGGTCAGACTGGTCAGTAAGTTTGAAATGTATCCGTGATAAAAGACGACTATGACATCGCAGATAAACAACATTGATTGGTTCTGATACAATCAAATAACCTGGTGGGACTTGAGGTGTGAATGAGTAGAGAATGTATCCTTGTTGGGCCTGGTTGGGTTTATCAGTGTCAACTTGATAACTACCATCAATGACATCACATACTAGATTGACAGCGATCGTTGATGTGATGTTGACGATGCCCGGTGAGACATGACGGCCTTCGTTGTATGGATTATTATTGTATCGGAGAATACTCGCTGGTGGGGCTACTTTTCTCCATGATTCGAGGATTTTTAGAAATGTATCTGCAATGTTAAGTTCGATTTTTGGGATAATATTATAATCAATATCTTTGGAAGCTCTTAAATAATCTACTACATCGAAACGTTTAGTCAATTTATCAAATGCCATAATTTTTAATAAATACTTTTTCATTAAATTTAGCGTTTTCATCTATCACATGTATCATATGTGTATAGTCAGATATTACTGCGTTTAGATGCTTAATTGAATCAATAATATTTTTTTTACGTCATCGTTGTAATTTTTTGTTAAATCAATAATTAAATTTTTTACATATTTATGAATTCTATCAAATTCATCTACGATTGGTTCAAAGTAAAAATTAGAAGTAGCACCACCAATAGTTATACCTTATTCACTTCTTATCTGATGAACATCTGCTAAGAAAAATATTTTTTGTCCATCGGCGATAAAATATTCATCAGCGTCCCATGAATGTTTTTTTTCTGTATTCAGGTGTCATTGTGAATTTTTGCTCGGTTGTCAAAAATTCTTCTATTCGTGGTTGTAGCGGACCTTCATGCGGAGGTTTTAATATCTGACCATCCTAATACTGACCTGATTGAGGACTGATAAATATCAATGGCGTAATCTGGAGAATTTATTTCAACGGCCGATGATAACGTTGGTTCGTGGACGGTAATGGCAATCTTTGATTCTTTTCGTGTGATAGATTTTATTATGCGCTGGAATTCTTCATTGATCTGTTCTATTTGATAACTTCCCGTTGGTACACTGACTACTTGCCAATCACGAGTTCCGTCGGATTTATTTTTATTTGCAAATACTAATGAATTATTCGGCGGAAGACCACCAAACGACGTTGATCTAATATTTGGCCAACTATAATAAACCCGTAATTGCGCTAATGCTATCTCGGAAGCTGGTATTGCGGTCGGAAAATTAATACTAAATTCAGGCGAAGTCGAGTTCACCGATATCATTGTGGTTCTTGGTGGCGATCTATTGTAATATTTCCTGCGATCGCTGATCGAACGTTGACATTATTATCCTATTATTGTTTTAAATCACCGACGACGACTTCGTCGACGACGTTGTCGTCGAATACTTCATTGTAGATCTTTATTGCGATACTGAATTCTTCGTCGGTGATTATTCCATCATTAAGCGACTAAGAAATCATCAATGATAATTTAGAGTATGCGGTCGTTGCTGTGTGTAATTTCATCATGTACTCGTTCAATTTTTCATTCGTGCACGTATTTATCTTTTTCGCGATTATATTAAATATTCCAGCGATCGACGTTGACGATGAAACAATGATTGTTACAACGATCGGCGCTGTCATCGTCAACGTTGATAATACTACTCCGGTTCCAGCAACAATCGCGGAAACCGAATAAACCATTATATCAACGACAACCGCACGTCTAAGATATTTCTTTATTTTTGCCTTATAATTATCGATGATGGTTTTTAATTTATTCTGCCAAGTTGTTACTTGATCGTATCTGTATCGCTGAAAGTCTATCATTATACCTTAGTTGTTGTCGTTGTCTAAGACAGCGACAACGGAGGTGTTTCAGCTACAAATTCTATGCACCACCAGTAGGGCGCCGAGGTTAATTTTTTATCATCTGATACCAGCATAAACGTTTCTTCGGTATCTTTATTTAACACTACAGATACAGTCCCAGAAAAATTATCGGTTGAATAACGCCATGAAAATATAGTAAATATTATAAATTTTGCAGAACTGAACACGGACAACCTGTACACACCGGTTACTTCTGCGGTATGTTTAATGGTGTTATTTTGCGGTGTCCACGTTGATGATCTTGATGATACCGTGTACACGATATTGTTAGCTCGTCCGTGTGGAATTTTAATCAGATTAATTTTTTGAACGATATTAGGAATTTCACTGAGAATATCACTGAGTTTTGTATTAATGTCGGTGAGTTTAATATCAACGGTTGGTGGACTTCCAAAAAAATCATTAGTGGTTCTTTTCACGTCTCTGCAAAAATTCATAAACAGTTGTACATGAATAAAAAATTCAGTTCTAAATGCGGTCATTCTATCATTGATCGTCGACAACGAAGTTGTCATCTGAATATTGTTATCGTCTACATATTTTTTTGTTGCAGCGTCGAGATTATCCGTTGGTTCTCCTACATTAATAATTTTATTATTATTCATCTTAATGGCGCCGTTCATTATATCACCGGTTTTTAACACTCGTTCACTTACACTATCTCGGATCGATGATGGAGTAACAACACTAGGAACAAGTTTGCCCTCTTTGTCATATACAGCAACAAGACCTTCTCGCGATAATCGATTACGAATAATATCGTTGATTGAAATATTACTCGTCTTCAATTTTCCTTCACGGTTTTGAAATAGAACAAGTTCGTTTGGGTCAACGTTGGCAAGATTGAGCATGTCAGATAATTCATCATTGATCTGCCTTGTTACTCGCTTGAGTAAGTCTTCACCTGGTGCTTGTTGAGGTTTGGTTTTAACTGATCTTCCATAAATATCAACCATTATATGATTAGCGATTATTTAATGTATATTCGTGTACAACTTTATGAGGTGGTTTCGTTGATCTTGATACAGCATCAAGTACTGCTAGTGCTTCACGGCCACATATTGGTGGATCCGTTAATGTTTGTGTTGGTAGCGTTGAATACCAGATTGGAATATTTTGAAGTCTGTCGATATATTTTAAAAATTCTTTTGGTGGTGCCAACCCATACGAATCGAAATAAACAATTCCACGTGGATCAATTACATATGCAACCAGTGAGTGCCACGACCAGAGCTTTTATCGAGATTAATAATACCTGTTTCTGACAGATTTGGATTTTTCGGTAATTGATCACGCATAAAAACACCTCTAAAATTCTTTATATTTAATCGCGCAGCAGCAACAAGTAAATCAAAATTCGATAGTGGAACTATCATCGGAAAAATCAGCGAGTCCCTGGAATTCTTAATCCTTTTCCCCAAACGTTGTTTGGTCGAGACCCTAGAAGTCTCAGACCGTGACCTCGTCTTTTTTTAAATCCTTTTCCTGTTGCTTTCTTTAATGCCATTGCAGCAGCTGTTCCAACTGCACCTAACGCAGCAGCTTTTGCAACAGCTGGAACGGCTGCGGCTATTAATGCTGGAATTGCGGCGAGAAGTGGAAATATTCCTCCGGTTTTAATAGTATCCTTGATTGCACCCACGGAAAGATTTAATCGTATTCCTTTATTGGCGTGTTTAGCTTCGTTGAATCTTTTAAACTGACGTTCGGTCAACTATAATTTATTTGCACCGCTCATTTGTTCTTGTTTTAATGATATTTTTGTTCCGCATCGTGATGCTAACGGTGATTGTAATCGTTTAATCTGATCCGGGGTCAGACTGACACTAACATGATGATATGACATTTATAATATGTATTTGATTTCTAAATACCGATTTAAATCAGCGCTTGTATACTCTCTACGGGAGTATCAACGACTCTCATGCGACCACCAACACCTTCAAGGATCATTGTTTTATCGGATAATTTAACAGCGATTGCTCTGTAATTAACAATAAGTCCTCGCGTCACACGAGCTCGAAAATATATATCAACGACGGACCGTCTAAACAAATCCAAATGTTCCAGCGAGAAGTAATAGATCGGATACAGCGTTGTAAAATCCCGCTGTGATATTTGCAAACCAGTATCAGTATTTTGATCACGTCCCATAAACGTCATCAGACGATGATACACACGTGCAACACTGTTTTGTTCAAAATTTAACAAATTATCCTCGGCTGGTTCTTGATGTCCGTTTATTCTCAGCGACACTTCGGAAACACCGAGTTTGTGAAATATCATTGAACTTTTTGTTTGATTATTTAATCGTTCAACATTCTGAAGCGCAACAAATATATGTCGCGGTGCAGAGACACCTTGCTTTGATGCTATTTGCCATGTAAATAAACCATTAATGTTACTCTGAATAGAATCAGTTGTCATTGTTAACCATGACAATGTTGATCTACCGCCGTTTTCCATAAAAGAAAGTATCCGCTGTTCTTCAGATAACGATGGTGTTAATACTGGCATCCACAATGAAAGTTTTGTCAGTGTAACTTTACCATGAAGCAGCTGGATCAACTCCTTCAGCGTTCCATATTTCATCATCGTCTGTGGCTTTTCTTACAAGTACAACTTTATGTTTGGCTCCAAAAATAACTTTTCTAACATTTCTACAAAATCCAAAGATGTGTGACAGTGGAATCGCACATGAAAATCTTTCATCATCACCCAGCATTGCTCGACGTGAAGCGAATCCCAAGTTGAAATTTTCATTCATTGATACAGCTGTATCCCCAGCTGCATTTAATGTTACATTTCTGTTTTCTGGTTCATTAGTTGTATCTTTGGCAAACATCACTGATGGACCAGCTGGTCTTGAGTAATC
>JAECUM010073511.1:0-10591 GCA_016617855.1 Megalonaias nervosa | reverse complement strand
GTATAAATATTTCATTACAAGGAAACTAGGCTTGCCGAGTTTTCTTTTAATGAAACATTGATATAGTGAGTGGTATATCATTGATACAGCGTACATAATGTACATATATTTTATTTATATCACATACAAATACATATAATTGCCCTTTGAACGGAGTAAAGATTTACTACAGGCGGCTGTGTATTGACGGAGTAAATGAATGAACTCACATCCTCGCTTGTGGCTATTCACAATCACCTTTGCATATTGATAAGTTGATTGTTTCTTTTTAGTTTCTATTTTTCTTCACATTGACTAAGTGAATATAATAAATACCTATAACTTAAACATGAAAGATGTATTTAATGATAAAAGTAGAGTACTACAAACACATGGTTAACTGCGCCATTCACATGAACGTTGCCATTCACGTAGCGGGGCGTGAAAATTAATGTGGCATAGATACTAAGCGAAATGACGAACAAACAAGAGGTAATTAAAATATTTTGATATATTTACAGTTGATCAAATTCATTATTCTGCTTTAGTAATAGTTCCACCGACCATAAACCGACCATAAACTCTCTCTCTCTCTCTCTCTCTCTCTCTCTCTCTCTCTCTCTCTCTCTCTCTCTCTCTCTCTCTCTCTCTCTCTCTCTCTCTCTCTCTCTCTCCGGTCGATTTCACATTAAAACTCTCTCGCGCAGCCTTTGGTCAGTTTGAATTAACTTTTACCGTCATTCATGAGTCCAGTGATATCGTGGGATGACACAAACGAAAATCCTCTACATTCGTCATTTCATAGACTTTAGCCCGTATCTTGCTACGATGGTCCAGAGAGAGAGAGAGAGAGAGAGAGAGAGAGAGAGAGAGAGAGAGAGAGAGAGAGAGAGAGAGAGAGAGAGAGAGATGCCTTTGAACATTTTCATATTTAATTAATAATAATCGATTTTTGGAACATAATAGTATGTTTAAGAAACGACAACAGTAATAGAGGAATATGAGGATCCTAGACCAAAGAGAATCCTAGACCAGAAACCCCCTCTCCCCCCAAACAAGTATAAATTTCTATCTTAGAGACCCACCACCTATACCTTATCCAACTGACATCTGCCTCAAAACGAATATGAGGGTTCCTAAACCAAAAGAGGATCCTAGACCAGAAACTGATGCTCCACTTGAGATTATACCAGAGCTAGTCATTAGCAATGGTAAATATGATATTACTCGAAGTATTCTACTGTAATACTTTTAACATCGTTTTACACACCAAAGGTTTTTATGATAATATCAGTGATATTTGATTAGAGTGCCAACATCTTGTTTTGATATTTCTTTTGAAATATGATTGAAATCGATGATCTGTTTTTTCATTATACAATATTTGCTTACAGTTTTATATAATATTAAAAACTCTAGCGCCAACAATCGAATCAAGAAACTCACGGAACTTATTATTGTTAGGATCAGCTATAAAATCTCTGTACTTGTCATAAACATCTGGCGAAGTATCATTATATCGTTTATCTGTTAGTACATCATTTTCTTTAACCAAGTAAATGAATCAAAAATATCTCCTACTTCAAGTTCGTAAAAATCTATTTCATTGAACAAATTACGGTAATCTTTTTCGGTTTCGTCAATATACCCTAATACCAAGCTTATCTGATCTAACGTGAAATTTTTTAGAACAAGATGTTGTCTGATAATTGCATATGTTACCACGAAATTTGCTAGCATTAATTTTCGGAGTATGTACGTGTTAAGTTTGATAAGACTAACGGCATCAGCTACTTTAACCAATAAATTTGCATGTGATAGTCTTGTGAACATTTTCTCAACTTCATTGTAATAATTTCGTAATGACAATTGTCTAGAGCGTTGGAGTGATGGAAGTGGAATGTCGTCCTCATAACTTATGTCGTAATAAGAATCAATTCTTTTTCCAATTGTGTTTGTAGGACTTCTTCAAAAAACTTCTTTTGCTCATCATCGCTGAAATAACTAATTTCATTGTCAAAATCATTGATTATCGCTATAGATTTATTAACAATAATTGGATCAAATTCTGGTCTTTTACGTATGATTGGTAGAATTGAGTTCGAGTACGCTTTAACAATAAACTCAGCATCTGGTGTTATGGTAACAATTTTAACTAGGGTTTCCTTGTCGTGGCAGCACATACCGAGATATTAAAAAATACATCGTTTTAAACAAATATTATATAACTTTCTGTTTATTTTTACTCCTATTATCTTAAATTCCGCTAGTTTGTCAAAACGATTATGATTTTTGTTTATTCGTTTTTCTTCCCCCGCTTTTCCACCATGTGCTCGTACTTTTATTAAGTCCGATTTTATTATCAAATCTATATTTTTAAAATCAAGCTCGATCATAATTTTTTTTAAACACAATTTCAGCTTGTTTTTGTTCTTCTAGACAATCATCAGGATGACAGTAACTTCTTATAATATCAAAGTTTTCTATTGCTTTCAACAGTTGTGGTCCTCTCATATACATAACAAGAATAAATTTTTTTTCTTCATCTGACAATGGAGAATTTAGGATTGTAATTGTAAAATTTTTCTTGGTATTTATTGTACGTGCTGATAGTGATTGGTCCCCAACATCTATTTTAGGGTTAAAAATATTATTATAAAATTTTCTCGCAACGGTTATAGTTGGTGGTTCTGACATTATTTTATAGCACTAGATTACATTTGATCATCGAGTGTATATATTTGAAATGCTGTCAATTCTGGAAAAGGACGTTCAGCAGCGACAACATAAACTCGGAAATATAAGTACTTGTTAACAGCATTTTCTGTCGGAATCGTAAAATATTGTGTTGTTGAAATATAAGTGTCTGTTGTACTATATAATGTTGTCCAGTTAATATCATCCTTCCAATTGCCAACACTAGAGTTTAATCGACCTCGCAAATGAAATTTTGATCCAAAAATTTTCAACTTCTCCATTGGTCGTCCACTCGTGTCTATCAGAGAAAACGTAATAAGGATAATTTTCAGGATAATATGCTGATGCGCTTACCTCAAACCCAACTCGATTGTCAGTTGCCTTACAAAGTGTTGGAATATACCCAACATTGCTTTTGGTTCGTTTTACACCACTAGATACACTATCAACATACAGTTTATTTGTAAGATCATTAGGGTTAACTGGAACATATGTCGTAGTTATTTTATTATTTCTCATGTTTATGTTACCTGTCGCTAGTCCACCGGATCTCTTAAAATATGGGGTACGTTCTTCTTTTAACTGAGCATAACTAATAGCATCAGTTTCATTAGCTGGTGGCGAGGTTGTCGGTAATCCAGTTAGTTTTGAATTTGACATAGGTTACCTGTCATTGTGTCACTGGCTTTATTAAGTTTATTATCGTCAACAGATTTTAGTTGCGCATAACTTACAGCTTGTGTGTTATCTACAATTGCTTGCGGATATACAGTTTCTAACCCAATATTTATTTTACTCGACATGTTAATAACACCTGTAATTGTCCCACCGGTTTTATCAAGTTTGTTATTATCCACATATTTCAACTGCAAATAACTTACCGCTTGAGTTTGATTTAAGTTTGCCGATGGATATCCGGTCTCCAATATTTTTTTTTCCTGACATATCTAAGTTACCGCTTAAAGTTCCTCCTGTCAATGA
The DNA here is from genome assembly GCA_016617855.1 of Megalonaias nervosa. Classification (NCBI taxonomy): domain Eukaryota; kingdom Metazoa; phylum Mollusca; class Bivalvia; order Unionida; family Unionidae; genus Megalonaias; species Megalonaias nervosa. The sequence goes on along the minus strand of JAECUM010073511.1, from coordinate 6,934 downwards.
TAGTTTATTATTGTCGACGTATTTAAGTTGTGCGTAACTAACAGCTTGTGTATTAACAACATTTATTGGCGGATAACTTGTTTCTAAATCTTGTAGTCGTTGGTTTGACATAGACAGGTTTCCTGTCATCGTATCGCGAGTTTTTTTTTCAGGTAGCCCGATAAATCAATATTGCCGTTTCTTATTGTAATCATAGCCGATGAATCTCCTAATGATGTTCCAAATTTTGTATAATAGCTCATTATTTATTTATTGTCTGACAATTTTTCATATGTAAATTATTTAACATAAAATTGTATAACAACCATGGCAAAATCGTCGATATTAAACTTTGATACAGAGCGGTTGGTGAAACATAAACATAACAATGAACTTCCAGATTGTCATTATCTTCTTGTTGGAAGAACTGGATCGGGAAAAACAAATTTGCTTATGAATTTACAGCTGGGCAATAATTTTAACTACGATCGAGTTTATGTTTACACAATTAATCCACAGCAAGATAAGTATGAGCTACTTAGCGAATATAATAACAAACTTCGTGATGATCTTGGGGCTGGTGAAGATTTTGTTATTATCAGACAACCAGAAGAACTTGTTCCAGTTAATCAACTTGATTCAGATGAACATAAGATAGTTGTTTTTGACGATATTCCGCTAAACAATGAAGAAACGAATAATATAAGCTCATATTTTTCACTGTCACGTAATAAGAAATGTAATTATATTTATCTCGCCCAAGGTTTTTATAATGTTGACAGATTTATTTGACGAAATACTGGTTGTTTTATATTATTTCCCGGACTGGACAATGTTGACGTTAGAAATATTGCAAACTAACAATGTGGCGACGTAACAAAAGATAAATTTATTGAACTATATCATCAGGCAACAAAAGATAAATATAACCTTTCCTTATTTGATAAACTAGCACATGATCCAAATAAAATGTTTCGCTGTTGTATTGACAGATACTTGCAGTAAGTTTTATCAAACATCTTTGATATAATTATGGATAATCGAACAAAGTATAGAAAACATATAGAAGATTTGAAAAAAATTGTACAATCTCAGGCAGAATTTAAGCAAAATGCACAGCAAGCACGACGTGGACAGATAGTTGCCGCAGAAACAGCATCTGCAGCTCTTAAACCAGTTACTGAGGCTCTATTTGGAAAACAACCTGAAACTAAACCACTATTAGAAGAAGAAGTTAAAAAACTACAGGAAAATGGTTTGGTCGGACTTGTTAATGAACAACAAGAAGCAGCTGCTGAGCAAATTATTGCCAGATCTGAGGAAGAAAGAAAAAGATTGGCTGAGGCACTTGTAGCAAATATTGCTGATCCTGCTGCTAGACAAGCTGAACTATATCGGCCGATCAATAATCCACTTGTATTTGAGAAAAGATTATCAGACTTAAGTACACACGAAATCATGGGTGTTCTGGGAATATTATCAGAGAAATTACCGGATATTGAAAAAGAACAAGAAAACGGTGGTGAGTTAACAGTAAAGTCTTTGGATGTTGAAGAAAAGATACGATTTTATATTGAAAAAACCAAGTAAAAAAATATCAGATGATGAATATCGTGAATTTTTTTTAAAAAAATGATATAAAAGATATTGATAATTTAAAAACTTGGACAAAAGAAATATATGATAAACTTATTGATGATTTTAAAAAAATGATAGTTGATGGTTTTGGGTCTAATATTAAATTAAATAAAGCTACGAAAGACGAAGTAGTAAAGTAAGGTAAGGTTCCCAATCCCAGAGACCCCCTACCCCCCAAAACTTTATACGTTACAATTTTTGTCAGCATCCTTTTTTTAACTTAAAATGATGACTTTCATATTTCTGACAAAATATGTTTTGTCCAGGGTGGGAGGTCTCTGGGATTAGGAACGAATCACCTTACTCACCTTATGATCCAATGACATTTATTGACAATATAGTTGATATTTTATTTGATAACGATATTTCTAAAGCTGTACAAAATTAAACATCTACTACTGTTGTAACCCATATTTTATGATAACCTTTTTCATATCTGCTAACTCTCATTGGCAAAATATCTGTTAACATACTGTCAATAGTACGAAACTCTCGTATTAAATCATCCATATCATATTTTGTAATTTTTCATAGGTGATACTTGCTGTTTTACAAGCAGTTTTTTTAGTTGCAAGACGAGGCTCAAATTTTTTACACGCTGTTGCAAGAGAAACACCAACGCCGGATATTATTAACAAAAACGGATTTAATGATGCGCCACTTGAAATTATACCAGAGCTAGTCATTAGCAGTGGCAAATATGATATCACTCGAAGTATTCTGTTATAGTATTTGTAACATTTTTTCACGCACCAAAGTGTTTTATGATAATATCTGTAATATTGTATTAGTGCGTCCACATCTTGTTTTGGAATTTTATCTGAAATATGATTAAAATCAATGATATGTTTTTTCAATATACGATCGCGTTTATATTTACACAATTAATCCACAACAGGATAAGTACGAGCTACTTAACAATTATAATGACAAACTTCGTGATGATCTTGAGGCTGATGATTTTTTTATTATCAAACAACCAGAAGAACTTGTTCCAGTTAATCAACTTGATTCGTCCGAACACAAGATAGTTGTTGTTGATGATATTCCGCTAAACAACGAGGAAATGAATAAAATAAGATCATATTTTTCATTATCACGTAATAAAAAATGTAATTCTATTTATCTCGCCCAAGGTTTTTATAATGTTGACAGATTTATTAGGCGAAATACTGGTTGTTTTATATTATTTCCTGGACTTGACAATGTCGATGTTAGAAATACCGCGAACGAACAATGTGTCGATGTAACAAAGGATAAATTTATTGAATTATATCATAAAGCGATGGCAAATAAATATGACTTTTTTTTTGTTTGATAAATTAACAAATGATACGAGTAAAATGTTTCGCTGTTGTATTGAAAAATATCTACAATAATTTTTTTTATAGAAAATAGTATATAATTAATGGAAAGACAAGCAAAGTACAGAAAACATATGGAAAATCTAAAAAAAAAACTTGTTAAATCTAAAGCTGACCTTAGGCAGATGATTCAACAAGCACGACGTGGTCAAGTGGCTGCAGCAGAAACAACAGCAGCCGCTCTCAAACCAGTTACTGAAGCTTTACTTGGAAAACAACCCGAAACTAAACCATTATCAGAAGAAGAAGTTAAAAAAAATGCAAGAAAATGGTTTACTAGGATTAATCAAAGAACAACAAGAAGCGGCTGCTGGAAGAATTATTGAAAGATCTGAAGAAGAAAAAGAAGATTAGCCGAGGAACTTACAGCAAATATAGCTAATAATGTTGTTAGACAAGCTGAAATAGATCGGCTGATAAATAATCCACTGGAACCTCAACAAACACTAGCAGAAGCAGCAAGAGTTAGACCAACTGAAAGAAGGTCAGAAGAAGAAGAACTTAGAAGAGTGAGAAACACTATAGAAGAAAAAAGAAAATTTGAATATGATGTAGAAAATATAAATAGCAAAATAAGAGATTACGAGTATGAAGATTTTAATAAAAAATATAACTTTAAGAATGTGAGAATACATAATGTTAACAAAGATGAATTTGAAGCTGACAAAAAAATTGCAAAATTAAAAGAAATAAAAAAAGAGGGTGATGAGCATTTCAGCAAAGTAGTTTTAGAAAATAGAACTTACTATAAGAGTATTAAATTATATCGACATGGAATTATCGCTAATCTTTATATTAAAGTTATTAATAATATAAGAAATAACCAATACCGTAGTTTTCATAGTAGTGGTTTAGATAAAGAAGCAAAATTATTAGATGAAAGACCAGAAGAATCAGTATATACACTACAAGCTCCTATAATGCCCGAAGAAGATTTACAAATATCAGAACGTGAATATAAAAGATATCGTGATCAATATAAAGACAAGGTAAAAGAAGAAATAACATCAGAAGAATATTTTAATTTTATGAAAAAATATAATATTTTTGACGTTGATAATATTTATAATTGGGAAGAAGATAACTACGATAATCTCATTAAAAAATTCAAAGATATCATAGCAAAAGGTACAGGAGCTTATAAAGAAATTAGTACAGCTGCAATGGAAAATGTTGAAGAACTTTTTGAAAAAGCTAGAAATGATACTATTGCTACTGTTTTTAAAACTACTGCAAAAAAAATTTAGAGATAAAGAATATGTTGAAGAAAATAAATTAGATTTTTACAAATTATTTAAAAGATATGATGAAAAGCGATTAACGTTAACTGAAGAAGAAGAAAGAAAGAAAACCGGAGAAGGAGTTAGAATATTTTCATCAGTTACTGAAATGATTGGCAGATTAATGTTATTGATATCATCAAAAGAAGCTGGAAATGTTGGTGCTGAAATTGACAATGAAATTATTGACATACTTGATAATTTGAGATTGGACAATTTATTAACATCTGACGAATACGAAACTTTACATCGCGATTTAATTTGATAAAAATATAATAATAAATGTCAGCAACATTATTACTAGACTCTAGCCAATCTGATAAAGATAGCACACATTTTTATGTAAAGTATATTCCGCCAATAGAACTAGATCGTGAAAAACAATATGAAATTGGACTAATTTCCTGTACGTGTTGGAATTCTATGGCTAATATAAAAACTGGAATTAACAATGAATTTACATTTACTGCTGGTGGTTTATATATACGTGAACCTTCTGTTTGGGTAACAGTCAAAATTCCACAAGGAGCTTACAATCTTGATGATCTAATAAAATAATGAAAGAATTATGGGGAAGTTGACCATTTTGAGCTAACACCAAATTATAATACATTACGCGCTAGAATAACATTAAAAACTACGATAATTGATTTTAGATCACCAAATAGTATCGCGCCACTGAGAGGATTTAAGTATAAACTTTATCCTGCTTTTAATCGTGATATTCCTGATACGTATGACGGTGAAAATCCAGTTAATATGACTGATGTAAACACAGTATTGGTTAATTGCCCTATTGCATCTGGTTCTTACTCAGCCTTAGGTAGTAAAGGACAAACGATATATAGTTTTTCACCAGACGTTCCACCAGGTTCTCTTATGCAAATTAGTCCACGTCAAGTTATTTATTATCCGTTAAACGTTGAAAATCAAATAACAGAAGTAAATATGCAATTGACAGATCAGTCTGGACAACTGTATTTTAACAATGAAATTGTTACTTATTATTTACACTTACGCGAACAATAGTAAACATATTTTCTAAAAGATTTGACAATAAAATTATGCAACCTCAGATATAATGAAACAGAGAAAAAAGTTTATAGAAGAAAAATAGTAGGAGGATTTTTGGGAAATATATTTGCCAAAATTATAGAAAATGCCCCAGGAATAGCTCATACAGTTGCACCAATTGCACTTGACGCATCAAAAGCTTTTGCAACTGGAGCTGCATCTGCTGCTGGAACTGCTGTTGGACAAAAAATGGCTGATAAAATAAAAAGACCGACAACAAAACAAGCTATTTCAGAAATCGCACCAACAAAAGAAACTCAACGCGGAATGATAACAACAACAAAAAAACTTATATCACCACAAGGAGAACAAATTATAAAAAAATTAATATCTAAAGTAACAACACCAAAATAGCTTCACTCTCGCTGATGACAAAAGTTTGTATAACCTAATAAATAAGAAAAATGTCCGTTAAAAATTATCTCGATTTAGCAGAAACTTATGACACAGACGACACAGTAACAGAATTTGAATATGTTGAATATCTCGATGAAAATTCTAACGAACCTAATAAGGCTGGCGTTAGAACATTTAATACAAGAGACGATGACGTATTTCTACTGCCTCATAAAGCAATGTAGGAAGTTCGTGGCCAGATTATGACAGTAGCTGTTCCATCTGCCGCAATTGCAGCTAACGTAGAAGTAGCTCTGATAAATGATGGTTGGTGTTTATTTAAAAGTGCTCGATATCAGCTGGCCAATCAAACTGTCGAAGATATTTCAAGTCACTTAAAAGTTGCAAGTACAATCTTAAATACTATTTCGTTTTCCGATGATTACTCCAAATCAACTGCAACTAATATGATGTGGTTTAAAGATGTCGGAAGTGATGGTGCAGGTGTTGCTGCATCAGCTGAAATTTTATCAGGATTGGCACATATTTTAGTGGCTGGAGTTGATGCAGCTGGAAGTTCTGCACATGTGATAGATTTTCTTATTGCTAATGCTGCTTCGCTAGGTATAGTAGCACCAGGTGCAGCCGATCTTGTAGACGCTGTAAGACCCTTACTTAATGCTGCTTGTGATAATCTTGGCGTAAATGAAGTAGATCCAGCTGCAGACGGCAATGTAATATTAGAATATGTTAATAACATATTTGCTCATAACATAAGAAATTTACGTTACAATGATGGTTATGTTAAGAGAAAGGCACTTGCAGCAGTATCACGTCAAATTACAATGATGCTGCCACTAAGTACAATATTTGGCTTTTGTCGCGATTACAATAAAGTATTTCGTGGAGTTAAACATACGCTTATTTTAGATCGATCAGAACAAAATGATTGTTTATTTAGGTCAGACGAAGCTGAGGTACAATTTATCATAAACAAACTTGCGCTGTGGATGCCACGAATAACGCCGACAGTTTCAAAATCACTCGAATTAGATGATATTCTTAAAAACCGCACAAAAAAGATTCATTTTCAGCAACATAAAATATATCAAACAGCAGTTCCAAATACCACCGACTACACATGGCGAGTCACAACGACGTCGACTGAACAAAAGCCACGGCAAATATTTGTTGTATTTCAGCGGCAAGCGCGACGTGGTAACCAACAACAAAATAATGCAATATTTGATAATGTTGATGTTA
>JAECUM010073510.1:0-16760 GCA_016617855.1 Megalonaias nervosa | reverse complement strand
ATACAAAACAAAATCTAAAATAATTTGTCAATATATAGCCGCTCTTTTTTAAATATATGGTATAAAGCATTTAAGGTCTTGACAGAAATTCGTGTGAGGGTAAATTAATGTTTGAGGAATGCAACGTAGTGTTGAAAAAATAGTTTTTAAAAATATAATGAAAAGAACAAGCACCGTTTCAGATGGATTTACGGTTGAATTTTGCAAATTATTCTCTAAATATTTGGACCAGTCTGACTGCCTAATGTGGCTTGCAAAATTTATTTTGCGTGTATTTCTAATGTGCTCCAGAAAGTCTTCGCTTGTGTTATTAGCAACAGTCAAAAGGTTATATGAATGGGAGATTTATTGGTGCTGTGTCACTTGAAGCAATAAATCTGATCTTCTCATATTTATAGACTTTGAAAATGCTGTAGACCTGTTCAACGAAACTTTCTGGAAAAGTCTCTGAAATCTTTTCACTTTGGAAAATCTATTTCACACCGATTCAGGGTATGTTTGCGATAAGTTAAAATGTCGTGTCGTTAATAATGCGCGTTTATCTCCATTTTGCTTTTAAGTTAGAGGGAGGTTGTTGTCAGGCACGTTTGCATTATACCTATAAGAATTGAACTTTTCTTGCATCCAAAAAAGAAAACAAGTCTACAAGTCTGTGTTATGAAAAAGAGTTCAAATTTAGGTCAGTAAGCTGAAAATGCTTCGATTGTTCTTTAAGAAAACCATACATGTTCATGGCTTGAAATTAGAGGTATTCTGTTTGCACCGAGGCAAGTAAATTTCCTGTAGGACTAGTAGTTTCCGGAATTGTAATAATCTGATGGTTAGTAAAGTTTAAGTTGTTGACAGTAGTAGTTTATATGGGTGATTGGGGGTCAGATTGGGTCTAATATTAATTCATTGGCTTATATAGGTGGAGCTTAACAATAAGGGTAAATGGTAATATTGTTAGGAGCGGTTGACCGCGAATGGGGTTGCGTAGTAACGTTGTTCGAGCTGACCTCAAAATATGGCCATATAGAGCCACATGTAAAATGCTATGTTAAAATTATCTATAGACTTACATTAGTTTGGCGGTATGGTGTCAATGGGGAATCATATATTAAAAATATCCAGAAGTTTAACATTGGGCTTGTATTATAGGGTCAAAAGTGTTGATAGGGTCAACAGGTTTATAGTGTCAAACGAGAATGGTAATGTTAAACTTTGTATCTACAATCCAACGCACACCTTTGCAATTGAAACAAACACCCCTACTGTTCAACGAAAAGAGTAGCAGTGTTTATGCATATACTATACTGACATACATGCAAACATACTATCACACAAGAGGGGGCAGTGGAATGTAAAAGAAGCGGAATAAAATAGACACAATCTCAGACAAACAAACTATACTATCACACACAATTGGAAAAGGTAGGAGTGTTTATAGAAGCGCTGTACTTTACATGCATATAAACATACTATCACACAAGGGTAAGAATGCTTACAGACGCACGTTATACTTACATACATGTATATTATCACACAAAGGTAGGAGTGTTTATAAATACGCTATACCCCCACACAAACATACTATAATATCAAACAAGAGCAGGATCGACTCCATATTTACATACACAAAATAGGGATCTACCAGAATTGTAATGTTCAAATTTTTCGATAATATCCCACATATACTTTTTGATATATAATCCAAACATAATCTTACTATTTAACAACTGATATTTTTGTTACAATCCACCATCCACTTTTTGATTACACTCCAAACACATACCCATTCTATCCAATGACACGGGTAGGAGTGTTTGTACACGCACTCTATATTTACATACATACAAACAATCACACGAGAGGTGGCTAGCACGTAAAAGAAGGGATTTAAATAGACACACGTCCTCACACAAACAATCCTTACTATCACACACAAGAAGGCAAGGGTGGGGGTATTTAAAGACACACTACTATATTCTCACACAATCATACTATGCAATCACACATAAGAGAGGGGTAAGTGGATTCAAGGATTAGTTGCAAACATAATCATAGACATATATAAACATGCAAACATTCAAAAATTATCAATGATCTAAGTTTGACAATGCTGTAATGTAAGACTAGAGCTCCAGTCATTTAGTACAGGGTCAGTTTGCTATCGATGCATAGCTACGTTTCTGATCAAAGGAAAATAGATAACCATGATGTTCACAAACCCACTTTTTTGTTGACTATTATGACCTTCTTCTGCGAGCACAGTGCACATAAAGAAGCATCATTTGAACATTCTTACACAATAGTAAAGATGAACATTAAATCAAACACATTTATGTCGTAAAGCGAGCAATGGTTGAAATTACGTGTTCGTCAAAACACACCATAAGAAGTGAATTAATCTCAAGGAGAGCAAATCAAATACATCGATATGTATTCCTGGTATTCTTGAGCGGTCCCACTGAAAAGTTTACAAAACACATTGACGTGGAACACAGTCGCCAGTATGAAGGTTTAATGAAAAAACGAATTTGTACCATCCTGTTTTACCATATCATTGTCATGGAATCTGAAGTTTCTTTCTGCCATACGTGTGCTGTTACGTTAGCATGTTTTTAGAGAAAATATTTTCCATTCGTCAAATCTGCATCTTTAAAAGCATGCAATCTTCCAGTGACCATTGGTTTTAAGATGGGTGCCACCTTACCAAAATCTGATTTGAACATGTCCTCTTTGTCAAGTTACCCCGTGGTACACACGGATACGTCTATTACAATTCTTGAGAAAATCGTTTCCGAAAACTTAGTTTCACAGTGAAGTTTCCTTTGTAGAAGACAATATTTTCTAAAGGTCTCCTTTAATACTAATATTGATCATGTCAAAATAAAATTTACTGAGAGGAAGATATTGAGAATGTACAAATTCTCTGTGAAATTGATACGTGTTCCTTCCTTTCGTAGCTACGGCAGAATCCACTGGTGAAGCAGCAGTCTAACAATTGAAACTGGGTTGATATGCTTTCCAGCCAACACTCACTTGTTGGAGTCGATGTTTTCCTACTTTACGAGTTCTTCAATCGAGAATGCTTAATATTTCTTTCTTAGTCACTCCTTTTTAAAGGTTCGGTTAAGAAATTTGGTGCCTTTTTCTGCTTGTTGTCGCAAAGTATGTCGACTACTTTGTTTCAGGACCAGTTTTAACGCTCGCACTAACTCCAAACTTGTTTTAGAAGTCAGCGGAACTACCGAAGATAAGTTTGAAAACACGTCAGTGAAACAAAACTAATATTTGAAACCACGATTGTACGACGCAGTATGAGAGACATCCACTTAATCTCCAAGATAATGATGGTCGATGCCTGCGACTTTCGCTTGATTTTTGGAAAACTTTCGTCGGATGGGCTTTTGTAACGTATACGCCATTTGGTCTTGTAACCACTGTCGTACATCATGCAGACATACACCTTTTGATATGGTTTTCAGCGGCACAATACAATTTTCGAATTACTTCGTAGTCAACAGCATGAGCAGAAGTGTGTTTCCATGGCTAAGTTTCTTGTTTTATAAATGTCTTACACCGCCAAATCAGTTAGTCTAGTTTTGCGCGAGGCGAAAGGTCTTGACTCCGGGAGAAAAGGGCGAATATCCTCGTAATGAGTTTCCAAGGGAATTGTAGTTGATAGTCTATGAAAGACATATAACCAGGGGTGTAAGGAGATAGTTCTGCAAAAAGAAAAAGAAAAAGACTGAACATCAACGCTAAGAAGGTACTGCGTCTTAATTTCATACATAATTATCAGTCCTAAGATAAGTGTTTGCAATGATTTGTCTTAAACGATATAGGAATCTTGTACGCTAAGAATTGATTATTATTAGTTTTGTGCGATGCTTTATACCAATGACTTGTTAGTTAGCAATAGATAGTATAAGCTATGAAATTAATTTTGTTTGGTCTTTTGTATAACTAAAATGTGAAAATTTTTAACCTATGAATTAGTTGTATTATCATTGGAGCAGCAATGTGGGATTTACGGCTATTTATTGTCATTAGTTTGTGTACATGTGTCTGACATTTTAGTTCAAGAAGTGATTAACAGTTCACACTGTGCTGGCGTAATTGTCATTAAGCGAGAGCAGACTATGTTATTGATCAATACGGCTCTGTTATATTGAATGCACGGTTATGACCTGAAACCGATTAGCAGCAGGAGTCTGTTGTAAATGTATCTGAGAATGGAATGTTACTTCATTTCAGGAAGTTAGAACGAACAGAGATTTAGGCTGCAATTGTCTTACTTTTAAAAGGAAAATAGGTTCCACGTCTAAGAAACAGGACGAGACGACAGAGAGAGGTCATTAAAGTCAGCGACGCAAGAGTAGGCCTGAGGGAACAAGAGTGTTTCTGTGCAACTCAACCCCCAACCAACAAGCTATTTTGATTCTGGAGAGCAACAAACAGCCATTTATAAGGTTATGCAGACATACAAGAGATTCACTCCGAATCCTTTCTCGACCCTTTCATTGTATCACCGAATATAGACATTCTTAATTTGGCAATTGTTTCTGCTGATACGTCAATAATTAACCAGCAGGCAACTGATTTTTAATAACCAAACTGTATTATAAATCAAATTCATGTTTTACGCGGAAGGTGTGGCTTTATAAATATGCGGATTTTCAGAAGCTTAATACTTTAATAACAAGATTTGATTGGATACAAAAATGTTAGCCTATGATCCGATGTCAACGATGTAGGAAGTCAATTTCCATCCGCCTTAATATATATGGGGGGCAGATACATCCCCACAAGCCTAGCAACTTCTCGACCTTCAGATATAGTTTTGGTATGATGGCGTCGTACGAAAAAGATTCTAGAACCAGAGATATTTTGAGAAAGAAAGTTATCAGAGCAAATAACCCCAGATACTGCTGAGCTAAATATAATAAATCGAAGTAAGATATTCATTTTAAAAATTGCAAACGAAATTTTTGGTAAAGGTTACGAAAATTTGGACATCCTCAGAACCAATTCAAAAGAATTGTGGAGGCTCAGCAAACACTTAAATAAAAAAAATTATCCTACAATATACGACCACTACTATTCACGCAATATGATGGCATCTTAAACGCTGCATTTTACGATTTAACGAAGGACTAGTGTTTAAATTCGTTTTTCACGTTGGTTCCAAATCTGTGACATATAGCTCTTCCGTAATCACCATCTAGCACAATTAACAAATTGACCAGGATTGCAATAAGTGAACAGGAAATTCTTGACGTTATGCGAACTATTCTTTAAAATAAAGCTTCTGGCTCTGATAAGACAAGTCACACTCTTCTAAAATACCTTCACATACTTTATTCAAGAAATCTTTTAATGGAAACATTTCCCCCATACTTTGGATAAAAAGCAATAGCATAACCAGTACACAAGAAAGACAGAAGATTTCATGTACCAAATGAACTGTGTCACATCTCGATTTTTGCAATGGGACGCGATAAAACTTTCTGTGGAGTTTTTATTTTGAATTTCTGTGGTTCTCTCGAATTGAGTGGAGTTTGCTTTGTTTTTCTGTTATACTGTACAAATGCAGAAGGATCGAAGTTCTGTCGTTTATCTGTCATGTAAGCCATGGGGCACTGAATGTAGTACTGAAATGTTCGTTTATAAAGGGTAAGGAACATTTCAGGTTTACTCAGTACTATTATAACAATATTAAATTTTATGAAGTCTCATATTTATTAATCAAAGCTGGCATTTTAAAACTCATACGCATTTCTGATATTAGATTTAGATTTTAAATGCATTTTTTCCAAGTGTTGAATTACCGACGAAAACATCTGGTATGAAAATGGGCACTCATTGTTGTTACCATCACGAGATACAATGGCGTTGTAAGATCAGAAGTTCACATGCTACGGAAGGTATTATAAAGTAATTAGCTTAGTTTGTCAAATGTTGCTTCTCATCACGAAAGAAGCGTATGAATTTTGATAGATTTATTTTGAAGACAGTAAGATCATTGCTTATTTTCAGTGTGGTTAATGGGCTGTGTACAAAAATCCAGTAATAATAGTTCAGCAGATATTGCTATGTGATAGCAGTCAATGATCCCCTGTAATACCTTTACGTACCATGATACCTTTCGGCGGATATATTTAGTATACGCGGTTCCATTGAGAATTAAAATTCGCATATGGGTGGAAACAACCGTCTTTGACAGACATATAGTTGGTTTAAACATATTTTATTTTCTAATTATGTAAAAGGGTCATTAGATACACCCTTTGCCTAACATATATAGTGGTACAAATAATCAAACGTGGCAAGTGGCCGAAAAGAATACAAAAAATCCATGGAAATAAGATGTGCTGATAATTAGAGGATCACGTTTCGAATAAGAAACAAAATATACGCAAGTCAAGTAAACGATGGTGTTACCAAACTTCGGAAAGAACAACATTTAGTATCTAATACACCATCATGAGCTACTCATTTTGTCCTTGTACTGTCTGCGAAAAAGTTCCCTTTGTATGTAGAATATCCTGAGAAAGCATTAGTTAAAACGCAATGTATCGGTAATGTACTGTTGAAAAACCTTACAAATATTCAAATGTTCAGTTTCAAGTTCAGGTGGGGCCAACAGAACAGTGTTTGTATATATATGGGAATTAACGTTTCGGGTAAGACTATTAAATTTTGCTTTTAAATGGTTTATCGAGAGCACATGATAATATAATGATAGGCACATTCTACTTCTACCGTACCGTTTCTCTCGCTAAAGAAGGAAGGAGTTCATACAGATAACTTGGTAAATTATTATAAATAATTATAGAACAGTAGAGAGTTTGTGACATTTTACTTCTTTTGAGAGCGGGGTGCAGTCGCATTCCTTATACATATCGTTTGCGTGGGCACTTCTAGTTAGACCTGTGACTATCCTAGTAGCCTTGAACTCTCCAATCGACCTGTTTTTGAACATCCTTCCCAAACGACATATGCATGTTCTAAAAAGAGACCTAATATATGATAAGTAAATTATATCTAAGGATTTTCTATTCAGCATGTATCTGAAGAATCTTAAATTATTTAGCAATTTAGAAGTTTTTTAAAAGTATATTTTCAATATGTACACTCAGAATGCATGTATTACTACGTGTAAGACCCAAATGTTTATGACTGTTAGTAGTAGAGGACAAAAATAAGGATTCTGGCCCAGAGACCATATTTTTCTCTGACCCAGAGACCCTTTTTTTCTCCAAACAAATACAAAGACGCATTTTTAAACCCACCCTAATCACACCCATCAGGTTAGACAATTTTTTTTTACGCGGCGGCAAAGCCGCTGTTTGAAATTATTTTATTTCTAAAGTTTAGACAAAATTTTACACAACTTCATCGCCTATTGTTAGAGTTTCAACTGTGGATATCAGAAATATTTCATCATAATGATGGTAAAGACAGAACTTTATTCTACCGCTTACCCAACGGCGACATTCGAATAAATATTTCATTTCTAGTTTATTAAGCGGATATTTTTTGTTAATGGAAAAGACTTTTGACCGATCAAGATCAATGGTAAGTTTAGTATATTTTTGTTGACTGATTGGATCATGAAAATTATTAAATCCTTCTTACAATTCCTGACTTAATTTATCAAGATAATTGAAATACTCGCTGTTGCCACATCTGATGAGCGACAGGTTTAGCTTGTCACGGCCACTGAAACATATTCCTGAAGTTTCATTGTTAATTTCCACTGTCAACTGTTTACCGTCTATCATTAGATATTTAATCTTGCTATTGCTGCTATTTGTCACTGTCATATTTTCGAACATTATTATTATATTTTAGATAAAATTTCGTACCCTAGTCGGAAAAGATAATGTCAAACAGATTTGTCGTTAGATTTATCGTTAACGACTTCATCGTCGAAACGACTGTACCAAAGTACAAACGTATCTATTCCGTTTTCGCAATAACGTTTGTCATCAAAATTACTTAATCCACGTTTGATAATAACATCTGTTTCGAGTTAATGATGATTTGTTCGAATATCCATTGCTCTTATAAAACTAACACCTCCATCAAGCGTATATTTGTTATCATCAAACCCAATAAATTCGTTAATAAAATCACGAGGCAAACCTTTTGCTTTTTTGTTATTTCATTATTATCCAACAACACGACGTACATTTTACTACGCAATCCAATAAAATATTTGATAATGAGCGAATTCTTTTCATCCTAAAACTTACCAATAACCTTTCTATTAAAATCATCAAAAAATTTACTATCGCGGGGATAATCGGAAAGATCAAACAAATGATGGTTATCAAAGATATACTGATAGATGTCCTCACATTCGGTTTCATAAACAAGCGAGTCAGTATCGGTAAACAATAATTTACTTAACGGCCACTGCTTCTTAACAAAATTATAATGAAAATAGAAAATGACAATGATCACGTACTTTTTTATTACCAGGCGCGGGCGATGCATGTGTATCAAATGCCCGTTCACAAATATGACAAAATTCTGCTTGCTCGTGATCAATTTTTTATTGAACCGTTAATTTTACCATTGGAACGATTCTTTTTAAAAGATTTGAAATAGCATCATCTTCACTAATTAACTGCTTGAGAAGCCAAATAGCTGGATTAGGCGCGGTGACTCCGTCACTGCGATAGATTTTAATCGGTTTGGATAAACTCGTATCAACAAACTATCTCCGCATAGAACATGGTTTTGAGTTTTACTTGTACTTGATTGGCTAGGGTTATTTTCTACACCAAGTACAGGCTGAAGTAAACACTCAAAATCAGCGTAGATAACGAAGGGAACTTTTAATTTATGTTTGTGGTTGACAAACCGAAGAATGTTTTCTTTTTTGCCTGGCATTGTTATTCGCTGTACTTCAGAACAATACTGTATATGCTTTTGTAAGTTTTCATTGGTGGAGCAACCGTGTAAACAGTGATAAAAAAAATATATTTTGTTTTTATATTTGCTGTACTGTCTGCCAACAAGTCCCTTGAAGTTTTGATCCATACGTAATGAGTTTTATAAAACGGCAGGTTTATTGTTGATTGTGAGGCTGTTTCAGAAATATATCTCGGATAGACGTTTTCATGCTTGTCAAGACCAAATACGTTAACAGAAATATTATTTTGCTTTTCAAATTTTGGTATTTGATTTTCTGCAACGGGAAAGTCAATACCAGTAAAATTTAATTTTGTGACGTGACTATAATACTTGTCAACACGATCAGCGTGTTAGCATGCTGGAAACATCGCAGAAAGAATGGCCCACTGGAAACATTTGTTATCAAAGTTTTTGATTTTGATGCAGCACATTTTGTTCTTTATTTTTTGCGGCAGGTCAATATATGAACTACCGCGTAATACGTTATATTTCATCGTGTGAAATAAAATTTAGGAAATCATCTCAAACTTCCAGCCACAGCCTAATTCGGTGAATTCTTCTATCTTTTTCCAAATTTCCTGGTGTATTTTATGAGCTAGCAATGAAAGATTAGTTCCAGGCAAAACACGCTTGGATTTTGAGTTGATAAAAGGATCAGCAATTTCCTTATCAATATCATCTCCAGAAACATATAATTTTGAGAATAAAACGTGGTACTGCACTAGGATCTTCAAACCTTTGTGCAGATCAAGTTCACGTTTAATAGTTGGTTCTAACAAATGAAAAAGATTTATAGAGGTAAAATTTGCCAGAAGGATTTGTTTATCAAATCGATAACTGTTATCAAATCCAGCAAAAGCGGTAGCTATTTTTATAGGTTCTCCGATAAGGCTCTTTTTGCGATATCACATAACTTCATCATTGCTATTATATACTATACTTGATCAAATGTCTAATTGAGTGTTCAAATACGTACAATTAGAGATTAAAATTGCTTATTGTATAATGACAAGCTCAAACGAACAAGAGTGTTATTTACATCCCAACTGCATCATAATTTTTGCAAGTTCTCCTTGACTAATACAGCCATGACACCATAAAATGATAACTTCTCTATAATACATTATATAACAAATAATTTTTCTTTGCAATTGTTCTTTCTTTTTTCTGATTCATTTAGTAGCACTTTATCAGGTCCGTTGTTTACCAAAAGAAGATTAACATATATATTTACCGGTTTCATATCATGAAGTTCGCTTAGTATTATCTTATCAGAGCCAGCCTTATCTTGTTCGTTGTTTCTATAACAGATGTCGTGTCGCATTGCTATCGCATCAACTTGATTATAAGGCTCATGCCCAGGTAATGGATTATCGTTTTCGTCTAGTTGTTTATCTAGTGGATTATACCGCCCAGTGTATTTATGGCCAGGTAATGTCCAACCGCCTCTCGGGTTTTGTAATTTTCCAAGAAATTTGTGGATGTCAATGCCGCTGCCGATTGCTTCCCGGTGATTGCACGATTGGCAATACGTAACAATCTTATCTTGTTCGATACATAAGTCTTTGTCGCAATCACAGCTGCACTTTTTCACTGTTTTATTTTTTAATCATCAACAAAAATAACTCTGTCTGTTGTCAGTGGAATTATTCCAGATCCCGACGACCAGGTCGTTGACGACGTTTCCGCTACTTATTTGTCTGGCATTGTCAGGAATATGCTTTTCTTTTTACCACAAACAGTACAAACACTTTTTAGCATCATTCTGTTGTTTGTTTTTTTTTGTTTTGTTTTTCTGTTCGCTCGTCCGTGTTAGACGTTTTAGTTTTGCATTTGAGACAATATGTTGTTGATGACTGCGTCATTTTTTATATTTAATTGTCACACAAAGTTATCGCAACGACTTTGTCGTCGCGCCAGGTTATCATTGTTCTTACTCGGGTACCTATCAAATTGTAAAATAAACTTTAAAAAATCAGGATCTTTTGACATCTGTCGGATAAACATAATACAATAATAACCGCAAGCAGATGTTCCGATTGGTTGCAGTTGATTAGATGAGTAATTTACTTTTTAAATTGTTTTCGAAATATATTTTTTATAAGATCACTTGGAGGAAGTCCGAACGAATCCAAATAATTATCATTGTAAACACCGACCCAGTGAGTACCAGATCCATCATTAAAGTTTTGTATATTTATAACGCACGAACCACCTGCTCGTACATTACCTGGTTCATCTTTAGAATATACTCCATGAAATCCTTTCTCAACGACGTCATCAGACTTTAGTGTTTCTATTATATCAAAATTACTCAACGGCGAGTCCCTGGTAGAGTCATTCCGCGTCCGATTCCCAACAGATTTGGCAGTAGACGACCGGCTAGCCCCGCTAAAAGTGTAGCGAAAGGAATACTTCCTCCTTGTTTCATTTTTTGTTTTGTTGACCTCGGCTTTGCCGACGTTCTCTTTGTTTTTCCACAGGCGCAGGCATAGGCACTGGTGCCCGCGCCCGCGACCGCACTTTTTTCGTTGACCGTTTTTTGGTTGGCATTTTATTATTTTTTATTGTCACATAAAACTATAGTACTATACAACTGTTTGATACCGTCTCCTTTTTTAGTTGCTCCTGATACTGCTCCTGATGCTGCTGCTAGCCTTAGTCTCCCTAGTACAGGTATTAGTTTTGGTATAATATTTCTGGCTATCGTTGCAAATGCTGGCCCAAGAAAGCCGCCGTATTTCGCCATGGCCCTTATTTACGCAACAGACAGTTTAAGAACAAACAGTTTTCCTTTATCAAGTTTAATGATTTGTTGTTGCGTTAACATTAGTTTGATTGCTGTTTTATTATCACTAGCGCGAGACGATATCTTTAAAGAAACAGAACGGCGTTTAGCTACTGCTGTTGATAATTTTTTAACTTGACCTTGAGTCAGGTATATTTCTTTGGAGATGTACGGCGACGACTTCATCGTTGTTGTGGTTGTCATTATACTTGTTTGTCACATAATATTTACATGATCACACTTGTACTGTCATTTTCCTTTGACTGCGTCAATTCTCAAGAATCTGTCGCTGGAAACAAGCGCGTATGCGTTAAATGGAGCAACTGGAACGTTTCCAAGCGTCCAAGTTATTTCTATATCCGCGGTTGATCCGGTAAGTCGATCGGAATGCCTTGATACGTCAAAGCAAAGGATCGGATAAAGCGTTCAAAACTCCTCGATAGATGTTTCGCGTCTTGGTAATTTTGCATTGCTTCCATCAAGTACATATACGCTCTTGTAATATTTCCTGTAACGTCCGCTGAGAAATTACATTATATTGCTTGTTCCGGGTATTGTTTCGAGTTTATTCTAACGAATATTCTTCTAACGTCTGATTCATCGAATGTAGCATTGTTTTGTAGTAGACTAGCGCGTCTAGCTTGTTGTTGAAACCCACGCGCCAGGATTAAATGTAAAGTCGTCGTTGACGTTCGCTTTAATATTTGGCATATAATGCCATACTGTAGCAGCAATTAATTCGATTTCGTACTGTCTATCATGATCTAGTTCTATTTGTGGATTATAATTAGCAGAAAAGTTTGTACTGTTACTACCACTAACGCTAGACAAATTGAGTAATAATGTTGTCGATGACATTTTGTTTTATTTTCTAGTGTTTTTTTAGCTTGGAACGTGTATAAGATCGGAGTGTAAAATTTCATATTCGGACGATGTTAGTAATCCACTCGATCGAAGATGATCCAATATATCAATAATTTCGTTGTCTATTTCCGTTCTTTCATTACCAGCTTCATTTGATGATATCAACAACATAAGTCGGTCAACCATTTCTGCGGTTGATGTAAAAAAATTACAACTGATCCGGTTGTATCTTTATCCTCTGGTAATTTTTTTTATCTCGTTCACTATCGTACTTATCAAACAGTCTTTTAAAGTTTCAACCTCTGGGATATCCTTTTTCTCTGGTTCGGTACTGCTTTGCTGTTTTACTTAAAGTATCAGCAATAATTCCTTCTCTCATCATATTATACGAGTACGGTAGTTCATCTTCTGTTTTAGCTCCTTTAACTGTTTTTTCAGCTGTTAAAAAATCATCACATTTTTCTCCTAAAACTTTTTGTAGTTTGTGGTAATCACAGCTTTCCATAGTCGTAAATGTTTCATTTTCCAGATATTCGTTTACAAAATCAACAAGTTTATGATCTTGCATTTTCTATCTTCATTTTTCTGTATAATCTTATCTGATTTTTAATAGGCATTATTTCTAAGGTAATTTCAGTTATTCTTTTTTGTTCTTCAGATAATTCTTTAGTTTGTTTTGACACATCTTCTATTAACCTCTTTAACTCAGCAGGGTTAACTGTTAATCTTGCTATTGCATGTTGAAGCGCAAGAGGGTTGTTTATTAATCTGTCAAATTCAGCTTGTCATGCAACATAATCAACATTGTGTCTCATAAGTTCCTCTACAATTTTTTTAGTTTCTTCTTTTGATCTTTCTCCGAGTAGACCTAACAAGCCTTTTTCTTGCAATTTTTTAGGTTCTCCTCTGATAAAGCTCCAATATCTTGTTTGCCGGTTATTATCTCAGTGACAGGCTTAAATAGTCTGGCAGCTCCTTCTTCCACAGCACGTTGTCTTCGACGTTCTTCTTCCACCTTCTTCTTAAAAGCAGCTTCGGATGCAGCAAATTTATTTAATAATTCAATTTTTTGATGATAATCCATTGTTATTTCTATACGCTTTATAAAATTCGTCTTGAGAAATTTATCAATACAACAACGAAATATCTTTGCTAGATCACGTGCAAGTTTATCAAATAAGAAAAAGTTACATTTGCCTTTGGTAGCTCTGTGATATAATTCAATAAGTTTATATTTGGTTACATCACCGCATTGCTCGTTTGCAATGCTTCTCACATCAATATTGTCAAGTCCAGGAAACATTATAAAACATTCCGTATTTCGTCGTAGAATCCTGTCAACGTTATAAAACCCTTGCGCAAGATAAACTGAATTACACTTTATGTTACGCGACAATGAAAAGTAAGAGCTAATCTTATTCGTCTCCTCATTGTTCAACGTAAAACAAATATATCGTCAAATCCAATTATTTTATATTCAGACGAATCAAGTTCATTCACAGAAACTAAATCTTCTGGTTGTTTGATCATAAATATATCTTCGCCAGCGCCAAGATCATCTCGATGTTTGTCGTTGTACTTGCTCAATAACTCGTATATGTCCTGTTGCGGATTTACAGTATAAACGTAAACCCGATCATAGTCAAAGTTGTTATTGAGCAGTAGATTCAAAAATAGATTTGTTTTACCAGATCCTGTACGACCAACAATAAGATAATGACAAAATCTGGAAGTTCGTTGTTGTGTTTATGTTTGACTAATCGTTCGGTATCAAAATTTAATATTGGCGTATTTTTCACCGATGACTGCGTCATTGTTATATAATTTTATGTTATATATTTTATGTAAATGAGTTATTACACAAAATTTCGAACAATACTCACAGGATCCATTTCCGCTGACGCACCACCAACAACTGATACATCTGTGTTCGTCAAGAAAACCGGTGATACAATGACAGAAAACTTGTTGATGTCAACGAGTACTTGGTTTGGAAGTAGATTATCCACCACTAAAGGTTAATCTTACTCAAGCGGTAAGTTACTCACAACTAAAAACGATCGACGATAACAAACTGTCATTGACAGGAGGAATGTTAAACGGTAACTTGGATATGTCAGAAATTTTTTAAAATAAATTTGGAGACCGCGTATCCACCAGCACACTTAAATCAAACCCAAGCGGTAAGTTATTTGCAGTTGAAATACGTAGATGACAACAAGCTTAACAAAACCGGTGGAACGGTTACCGGCAATATTAATATGTCAAGTAAAAAAATTATCGGGTTGGAAAATGCATATCCGCCAGCAAAAGTTGAAAATACACAAGCGGTGAGTTATGCTCAACTAAAATCTGTTGACGATAACAAGCTTAATAAGGCCTGCGACACAATGACAGGTAATTTAATAATAAGCAACTACTCAAAAGTAACTGGGCTTTCAATAAACTCACCACCTGCTGATGATACTGATGCTATTGGTTATGCTCAGTTAAAAGGAGCACTCACACCGTATTTAAGACTATCATGTGGACCAATGACCGGCAGCATAGATACGATAACCAACAAAATAACAACAACAACATATGTTCCAGTTAACTCATAAGATTTAACAAACAAAGCTTATGTTGATAGTTTATCTAGTGGTTTTGTAAAACGAACAAAAATAATATTGGGTATATTCCAATACTTTTCAAGGCATCTGTTAACCGAGTTGGGTTTGAGGTAGGCGCATCAACATGTTATCCTGGAAATTATCCTCATCACGCTTTCGCTGCTGCTGATGAACAATAATGGACGACTAACGGAGAAACCGAAGACTTTTGGATTAAAATCAAATGTCCCGTTGCAGTTGCTGTTTGGTAGTTTTATTTGCGCGGCCGATTAAACTCTAGTGTTGGGCAAATTTACAATTGGCGATTAGAAGGATCAAACGATGATATTAACTGGGCAATATTGTATAGTACAGCAAACACGTATATTTCAACAACACAATACTTTACAATCCCAACTGCAAATACTGTTAGCAAGTACTTATATTTTCAAATTTATGCTGTTGCTGCAAAAGGTCCCGTTTCCAGGACTGACAGCATTTCAAATATACACGCTCGACGATCAGGTATGATCGTAACGATTACATAGTGTCGATTAAATTTTATCTAACGTTGTAGAATAATGTCAGACCCATCAATTATAACCGTTGCAAGAGAATTTTACAATAATATTTTTAATCCGTACACAATTTTTGCAGTAGCTGGTGATATTAGCGACAAATCACAAGCAGTAGACAAAATACAAAATATGAAAAATCTTAGTGTTGATTCAATAAACAGTCCAACATTGTCAGAAAGTGAAGGTTATTTTGTTCGCATTATGTATATGCAAGGACTATAACTATTATAAGCAATAGGAAACTTTGATAATATAAGCAGATACTGTCATCCTGATGATTGCCTTGAAGAACAAAAGCAAGTTGAAATCCTGCTAAAAAAAATGTTGCTTGAGCTTAACAAGGAAAATATGGATTTGATAATACGATCAGATCTGATAAAAGCATGAGCTTATGGCGGAAGAGCGTAGGAAGAGAAACGAATAAACGACAATCATAGTCGTCTTGACAAACTAGCTGAAGCTAAAAAAAAATAAAATTGAGAAGAAATAAAAAGTTACACGATAGTTTTTCAAAAAGAGAAATTTTTAAGCATCTCGTATGTATTACCACGACAAACAAACCCTACTTAAAATTATTAATATGTCAGCAGATACGGAGCTAATAATCAAAGCGTACTCGAACGCAATGTTACCAATGATACGTGAAAAGCCTAAATTTGATCCGATTATTGTTAAGAAATCTCTAGCAATAATCAAAATTTCTGACGAGGAAATTGAGAATTTCAGCGATGTTGAGCGCGAAAAGTTTTTTTGAAGTAGAATCAGCAAGGTTGAAAGAAAAGATTTATTCTTACTATGACATCAGTGAAGAAGATGATGTTCCATTTCCATCACTCCAACGATCTAGACAATTTTCAATGCGAAATTATTACGATTAAATAGAGAAAATATTCACGAGACACTATGAAGCTTTAAGGTTTAAAGTAGGTTCTACTATTGGTTTTGTCCAAATTGAAATAGACAGACTCCGAAAAGTAATGCTAAAAACTTTCATAGTCGCATACGCAATTATCAGACAACATCTTG
>JAECUM010073506.1:0-18790 GCA_016617855.1 Megalonaias nervosa | reverse complement strand
TGCTGATGATCATGATCAATGTGTAGAAGTGCTGATGATCACGGTCAGTGTGCCATGCCTCTATATAGCACCTGCGCACGCTCTTAACTCCATTCTACACCCTGCTTGTACTGGAATTAATTTTTATAAGTGTCACAATTTCCCTTTATATTCCAAATCCCTGTAACTAAACGTGTGCAGTTATGTTGGTTTGTGTACGTAGTCTATGAAAGAGAGATGTAGTGCACTATAACTTTTTACAAGAATACATTCGTATAAGGATGCGACATCTCTAACCTTGTCGCTTACGGAACATATACACAGACTCGTGCTTTTTCGATGTAGTTTTTATTTTCTGAAATCTTTTCCGCAATATATGCCGCGTTTCATGTCAATTTTGATCAGGGAATGCTAGTCACATAGGGATTTCACTTTTAACAGTGGAGGGACACTTCCAAGAGCAGCGATATGTATCATGCCTTGAAAACTACTAACATAGCTCCCCTAGTAAATCTACGGAAACACCATGATATTAAAAATCTAATAACTTTAAATTTGTAAATATTCATGGTCAAACCTATATTTCTCGGCATAGACCCATCGTTGATGCAAGCTTCTGCGTGGTGAAAAGGTTATTGTTTGGTTGGTAAGAGCCGGCTTTAAGATAATTTGCCTTACAAGCTTTTTGTTTTGTTCAGGAATCCATCAGTAAAGTGGACGGCTTTCTGACAAAACAAGTACTTAGTGGTGAAAAGCAAATGTCCCGCTTTTTTGTTTGATCTACATGTTTTTGAAGCCTATGTTTTCAATTCCGCATCTAAATGTGTGTGTGTGTGTGTGTGTGTGTGTGTGTGTGTGTGCTATTTTGATTTCTAAAGTAGTTTTAACAACTTTAGTTACATCGCGATGATATCTTCAGTGTGGCAGTTTATAGTGATGTCTAGCACTGGAACATCATGCCGCAGACACGTATCATCATGCACGACCCAGTCACGCTATCCTGACACCAGGATGACCAGTCCTAACACTAACCTCTTAATGCTGAGCACCAAGCGAGACGGCTGCTAGTACCATTTTTAGGATTCTTTGGCATGACTCGGCCAGGATTCGAAACCGCGACTTACCACATCCGATGCCGTACCTAAAGAATCAGGTACCAATTTCAGTCAGGAGTATTTCAAACTAACTTTTATAAAAGGACTGCAATTTCATTAATAAAACACTGTCTCTATTTTTTCAGTTGCAAATATAAGCTCTCAGAAGATTCTTGTCATTACTATGATACATACGAGAGAGAGAGAGAGAGAGAGAGAGAGAGAGAGAGAGAGAGAGAGAGAGAGAATGTATCATTATTTACATATCCTTCCCGCATTTAGTGGTCTTGTTGTTCGGGAACCTCGTGGCGGTTGCGAGACTCGAACGTTCATATGCGCTCGACATCAGCCTGAGTATCAATTATTCGTGATCCATGGTAGACATTGTGCAGTACAATGTTGGGGATTTAGGTGGAATTTGGATGGTTTGCGATAACTTCACGAGCAGTACTAACTAGTCAGTCCATTAAGCGAAAGCAAGATTCTGTTTTTTTGGAGGTCCTTTAATCGAATTTATTTGAAATATTAGATACATATATGTTTGGGTTGATGTATTTCTTAAAGTAAAAAGAGTACTTTTTTGTTGGATCGTTTTTCTTATTTGCCGACTGGAAACGTTGACTCTTGTAGAGTAATTTTGCTGTCGGTCCTAACGATGTTAAAAAAGAAAACAGTATACCGGACAAGAATCTTAGTGTAAGTGATGATGTCATGTCCGCATTCCTCTTTCTCTGCATGCGAAGTTAGGGGGTAAGGGTAATCGACCGAATTGTGCAAAGAAGTGGTTTTGTAACATAATGCGTGGTCTGGAAAGAAAAATAACAATTTGCTTCAAAAATATCGACTCCCTCTGTTCCCTAGACTTGATTTGCATAGTGACTGAACAAATATGTCTTACACATCATTGGTTTGATAGGAACCAAATGTAGCTGCGATACGAGAGCAAATTAGATCATAATTTCGTTGGAAAAGTACGCCAGAGACTCTTAAGTAAGTAGATTATTAGATTGCTCTGTATCGCATGTGTCAAATTACAAGCGACTTTTGACCAAACAAATCGAGTTACCACTGAATGGTACGATGTCTCTACGGGTAGTTTAACTATCGGCAAAAGTAGGTCATGTGTATCACAGGCACGTTTGTTTAGACAGTCATGAAAGTCAGGATGCGTAAAATGGCCTCATATAGAAGATACAAAAGTTGATAGAACATAAATGTACTTTTTATGTTCCATTTATTATTATTGTTATTATTGAGTTTTTTATATTTTTTATATATATATTTTTTTTAATTGTTTTTATTCGCACAACGGTTTCCTGCGCGCTGTTGCATTTATGGTTATGACACATGGTATGTACATTCACCATGTATTAGCACCGTAAAGGGTATATTGTGGTTGTAATTATCTAGTTTTCGTGCTAAAGTTGTTAAGTTTTTGGATTATGTACCCGGCGTGGCGTTCACCAGACTCCCGGTTTCAGATTTGTTTCAATTATGAACGTTAAGGAAAATATATGTTGTTTAATTTGATCTCATGGATCGGATTCACAGTAACAACCCAGTTTCCTGCAATCTCACTCGCATCCTATCTTGAGATTTTTATCAAGTACCAATGCTATTCTTGTACAGTTATGAAGTCAGTGAGGCTTACAAAGTAAGGAGTTCCTGATAAGAAGCCCACGTTCTGGCCTTGAAAGAGGATCTAGTGAAATAAGTAGTAATCATTTTGAATGGAGTTAGACTATTTTTCCTCACTCCACAAGAAAATGTGGAAGACTTCAGCTTTGGTTCTTTCGTTTTCTAATATGCATTGAAGTGGTGTCGATTACAGGCATTCATTGAAGGTTTTTAGTAAAGTTAAACAGCGCGCATAATATTGCGTCATGGAAAAATCCGTTATAATTAAAGCCTGCTGTCTAGGAGGCCTTGTGTTCGCAGACATCCACATGGGGCCAGCTGTTACAAACCTGCTTCTGTGCTACCATCAAAGCATCAAGCAAAATAAGCGACGATTTTTCTTTCCGACAAACAGGGATCTTGTGGCTTTTGAAACTAACGTCAATTCGAAGAAACAGCAACCACTCTGCATTCAAGGACAAATGCTATATAAACAAATTTGGAATAAGTAAAAGATTCGATAAAAATTATGAGAGAGAGTATGCCTATTTAGTGTGTGAAAAAAAATCTGATTCAGAAAGCATGGTTCCAGAGTGTTATGCAGAACGATAGATGAGGATGAAATCAACCTAATAGTCTCCCAGGTCCTATTACTTTATAATGTTGCAGCTTAGGAGCAGTTTTTCGAATATGCGTTGCATTGTTTTTCGTTCATTTTATCAAACAATAAAGAGTCAGATTCTGTTGAGGATCGAAGCAAACTGACCTACATAGGATTAAGGTAGACAGTTCGTCGAATACAGAGTCATTAAGTGAAGTATCGAGCAATGTGGTAATTGTGTCGGATGGTAAATCCTCAAAGATAACGTCACTTTTGCATATTTATTGTAATTAACCACGTCTATTCATTAACCAATGCGTCAGTTTGTCCGTGCTTTTATTCGTCACTCGGTTCTCCCTGTCATCTCCTCTCATCAGCACGCAAGATTATGATTTGCGATGATGATTAGATGAAAAAGAATGTTTAAAAGCCCGTGTACACTATCCCAGGAGGTGAAGGTTGGGGAAAGCTTAAAGTTTCCTAGGCAAACTTTTTTCGGTTACCGCAGTTCAGTATAAACTGTTTAATAGAGGACAATTGTATTTAGTAACAGGTTTTAGAAATATTAGCAGATGACAACAGTCTTGGGTCTGGGATGCAACCCATGAGGAAAAGAATTGGTTAAAATATAAACATTTGCACAGTTTCGATGGCTACCTTGTATAATACATACTTTTTGAAGAACCCTGCTGTCATGATACATCTATTATAAGTAGTTTGAATCAGCACCAATATTTAAATAAATATATATACGTATCAACGCAAAGATTACGTTGTATTGCAAAGTCTCATCACAGCGCATTGATATCAATAAAACTAGCACAAAAGGTAGTGGTTTTGCCATAAAAGTAAATTTTCAAGCAAAGAGATGTGTATTATATATGGAACCTTCCTAAATCTAGATTTCTCTTATTTTTTAATCAGACAATGGCCGACGTTGCCGCTTCAAGTAACAACCACACGTACATCGAAGAACTAAAAGAAAGGTTTCTGACTTGCTGTGTGTGTCACGAGGACTTCGATGAAACTTTCCGCCATCCGCAACTCCTCTCATGCCTTCACTCCGTCTGCTTCACTTTCATACCGAATCTGTCCAATGAGAAGAAAGTCAAGTTCCTGCTCTGCAGTAACATCAGCGTGATTCCAAGCAACGACCTGAATGTCATGAAGAAGGACAACTCCAGACGAGATCTTCTGGATTTCGTGAGCGTTCGAACCCATGGCACTGGAATCAAGTGCACCCAGTGTGAGGAGAACATGGCTGTCTCGCGATGTTCTGAGTGTAAAGACTTCCTCTGCAAAGACTGTACGCACGCGCATCTGGTTACTAAGGTGACGAAGTCTCACCCTGTGTGTTCCCTCTAGAAACTGCTTAATATGTCCATGACAGAGTTCAGCGGAAAGTTGAAATGTCAGAAATCCGGACATGATCAGTATACCCTTTACCTCTACTGCTGCAAGGATGTCTGTACGAGCTCCATATGTATGTTATGTGCACTGACGGAACACAAAGAGGCTGATGGACATATAGAAAGTTTTAATATTATGAAAGATAAAGCTCATAGCCCTGTCTAGAAAGTACTTTATGTTCCTACCCTTCATTCTCCAGCACAAAATAGACCAGCTCGTTTTCAAACGCTTGCTCTGATTCGTTGCCAGTAACTATTAGTTTTCGAAGATCTAAGGCTTTGGGCAACAATGTCAAATAAAATTAAGGAGCCGAAAAGATCTGCTTGTCTTTAAAAACTAAGTAATGGATGAAAAGTATTTTCTTGCTTATATTTTCACTAGCAGTGAAGGAGGAGGATGACGAAAATAAATAAACCAAAAACGTGACGCAAAACATAACAAATTTATATGTAACTTTTCCTTGTGCAGATACATCATGTCCTATAGTTGCAACAAAAATAAAAGCCAGTGTGTTTTTATATAGGTAAAGGATGTAACTGCGACGTATACTAAGGAGAAGAAAGAGACAGAAGAAATCTTGGCACGAGCAGTGGAGATTGAGATGGATCTGGAGAAAGTGATGAACGAGGTGAAAGATGAGATTCATAATGTAGAGGTGTATGCTATGAAACTGGAGGACAGCATCAAAGCAGCTTTCAACAACTGCAGAAAGATGCTGGACAGACGACAAGAAGAGTTGATTCAACAGGTCAAACAGCACTGTGAAGGAAAGGTGAAAACCATAAGTGAAGAGAAAGCTTGCTTGCAGGAATTCAAGACAGAGATGAATGATTCTATTTCATTCACGAACGGTGTCCTGAGTGTATACAGCCTAACAGCCTACCTACAGGTAAACAGAAGCACAACATTGCTCCTTATCGTGGGGTATTCCTCTTCTTTCTCTATAGGTGTATAAAATATTTATTTTCCTCTTTTTCATAACATTAGTGATATCCCCTTTGAGTAACAAGAACTTTTGCGGTCATTACATCTATTGGCCGGTAATTTATAGTATATCCTGTTCTCCAACACCTTTTGATTTGGCCTATGTTTCTTCCTCACTTTCTTTTGCAGATTATTTCGACTCTCATATTGTTATAAGAGATCCGTTCAGTTTATTTCTTCTGTGAAGATTGACTTTTCAGATCCTTTTTATTATTTATATATTTTCGAGCAATCTATGAAAGGATATTGTGTAAATTTTTATTTAATAATTTTTAATTGATAACGGTCTTATCTTCCTAAGGTCTACGGACGAATCAATGAAAGGCATGAGCATTTATATGCCAGACGCATTGACCAATCTCCTCATGCAACAGCAAATATGATTTTCAATGCAGTCAACATGGGCGCTGACTTTCAGAAGCGTGTATTTACCTTGGAAAACGTTGAGAGTTTTGACATCTACTCAGCACACTGCAAAATTGAGGAATCTGATGGATTGTTTGGTCAACCATCCAAAGTTATCAAAGTTTCCTTATATGACCGTGAAAGAAGACCATTCCCAGAGGAGAAGGCCGATGTACAGGTTAAGATTCTGGACACGTCCTCACAACCAATGACCCCATTTCATGCTGCTCTCTTTCTTTCAAGAAATGACTGGAGATGCACCTGGGGACTTCATGGCAGAAGTTTATGTTTATGGGATTGGGATTGGAGAGAAACTAATGTTCAAAATCAAGGATAACAAGTCATGTACTGCAGGAGATGATAAGCGCACTCGTGCTAGAGAACCCCCACCAAAAAAGAAACCTACCAAAGTGGAACACACAGGTATGCTTCCGGAAAAATTTCTTGTGCTTATAACTTGGGGATGATGTTAGCCAGTTATTCTTAATTAAAACAACTTGAACAAATCATTCAATTTTTGGAAATTTTATATGACATTTACAAAGAATTAAGACAAATACATAATTTACCATTATTTTCTACCTCACTTATTTGTATCCCATGGTGGCACAACACCTACATTTTTATCTTGTAATCTCAGCCAAACAAGCTGAAATAACTTTTGATACCTTGTACGAATAACGTAATTACCAAAAATTTCAGTTTTTCTGCTAGTCTTTATTCATTCATCCACTATGACTTTTTTTTAAAACCGACAGATTCGGTATCGACAATGAACGGGAAAGTTGTGATGAAAAAACAACCTCCAGGTACTATGGACATACGGGTGGAGGCAGCCACAAGTCTACCTGGATACGAAAGATGTGGAACTATCGTCATCACTTACACATTCCAGGGTGGAATACAGGTGGTATGAACTGCTTAACATTAGTAATTAATACAATTTAAGAAAGATAGTTTTCTCAAAATGAGTGTCTGCCAAAACCCATGCATATTAGTACATTTGATTCTCTCTCTCTCTCTCTCTCTCTCTCTCTCTCTCTCTCTCTCTCTCTGGCAGAACAACACATGGACACACGTGTCAAATTATTACTAGATGCATGTACTGCAGTAATTCTTGGAATTGTTGGACAAACTGTTTAAGGAGTAGAGTCCACTTTTTTACGCCAGCCTCAGAAATAAAAGACATTTGCTACGGCTACACTTTGAGAAATCTGTCATGCTTTTTGTTGCATTCAGTTCATGACACATTAAATAAATTGTCAATCAATACAAAATTTATCTTCAGGAAGATTACCCAATCCCATGAAGCCGTACAGTGGGACAAAACGGACGGCTTACTTGCCTGACAATAAGTTGGGACAAAAGATCACGAAACTATTGAAACTGGCGTTTGACAGAGGGCTTTTGTTCGTGATTGGTGTGTCGCAAACCACCGGAGTTGAAAACTGCATCGTGTGGAATGGCGTTCCGCACAAAACGAATCGCTACAGAGGACCTTCGATGTAAGTTCACTGAGATTTTGTTTCTCTTGCCATGAATTAATTAACAGAAGATTTATTTGCTTTTTATAGTGCTCGTTGGAATATATTGCTTTATTTTTGTTATATTGGATGAATTATAAAACTAAATTATAACCTCCATTATTTAGCTCGCTATTTATCTATCTACCATAGTGCTGCTGGATGCTATTTATTTTCATAGGTTATGGAAGATAAATTGCATTGTGTAGTAGAAAACATCGTTTTAACAAGTCACAGGATCGTGGCATTTCAACGTTAGTGAAGGATAAATTTACTTTTATAAAGCAATCAAATTTATTAAAAGACAAAGTTACTTTAATCGAAATTTAGAAGACATAACTCGTCTTTCAACCTCCACAAGTTTTGTTCACTTCGACTTTAATCATGCAAAGAGTTCCATCATACAAAATGTGTTCATGTAATAGAACAGTGAGTTGAAGTGACGGACAATTCTGTACAAAGTTATATTTTTGGCGAGTGCTGTGGTGACTTAGTTGATGGTGAACCGGACTCCAAGGATCAGGTGTTCAGTACCCGCTCAGATCAGATCGGACTGGCGTGTCCATAGAAAAACCACCAAGTGTCCATTTTTCCGCGGCATTATATCGCCAACAAAAGTTAAATCCACAAGAAAATATTTTTCATCTATAATAAAAAAATTTCCAATCAAGTCGGTCGAATCTTGTGTCACAAAAGTCAACAGTGGGGAATCACATATTTTCGACAAATGACAATGCCTACTCATAAGAAGAAAGTATCCTACTTTCTGTATATTTATTTAGGTCAAAATCCTCGTTTTTCTTGTTGCCAGTATAACTTCTGTATGTGCATATACATAGTCGCCACGTGCATGATCAAAAATCTTGTATTTTAGCATATAGGTTATTATTATTATTATTATTATTATTATTATTTTACAGTTACTGAAATTATAAGTATACATATTTTAACATTTTTCTTGAACAAATATGGAAAATATACCGCCAGTAATGATCCATATTTAACACTTAAAGCACCAGTGCCGCCGTTTTTCATACATTTCACCATTCGTCCAATTTAACTAAAGTTTAGAAAGAAGGAACTTATTTGTTGAAAGAAAATTTATCTGACATTAACCGTTCTTTGAAGTAATCAAGATCTTAGGTTTAAACGATGTTCAAATATTCAGTTTAGAATCAACAGGAGCCACGTCATAATTCAGTCGCCGAAGTCGCTTATAATTCCGTTTTTTCTTTCGGGAGTGCTCCAAAAGACGTGATGTCATACATCATACATACATTCTTTCGCCCGTGGGACAAATTGATTCGAGAATGAATGAAGAGAGGAAGGCCCGCTTTTGTAATCGTATCTGAGAGGAAGAAGCGTATATCAGATAAATATAAGACTTAGGTGAATATTGGTGGTCAACTGGAGCTATGGAATACTTTGTGGGGGCGAACTTGTGCTGAAAACAAACCCAGTTGTTGGGGATTTCCTTATTATTTGGTAAGCATACGACACGGACTTACAAAAATTAGAGTACGTCAGTTATGTCTTGAAAGAAACAAATACTCGTAAATGTTAGACCGAGTCATACCAAACGCAAAATGATAACAGCGTATCGCATAAGGATCAGCTACCATATCTGACATAATGTAGTGTTGGCTTCTTCTCTTTACAGTGGTAACGTCATCAAATATTGTGTTCCAGCTTTCGAGTGAAATCGGTTAACCCACAGATGTCGCTGATCAACAACTGATTAATTTGTACGCATGCGAAAAATGGCCCTGTTTCTCAATTCGAGTGAGAAATTACATGGCTCATAATGGATGAAACGTCTATAGTATCTAGTTTTAATGGCACCCAACAATGTTAAAGACCAGTTTCTTTCAAGATTCTGTATTTATTCAGATGATTCGGCATATTCGAATTTTTGCATTTAACGGCGTCATTGTGGCTTTAAGGTCGATGTGATGTAAAAATGGTTTATATTGTTAAACATTATACAGGCTAAAATAAAATTAACTTTCATTTTAAGGTTTGGCTACCCTGATACCGACTATCTGGATCAAGTCTTGGGGCAACTGGCGGCTAAAGGAGTTACTGAAGCTGACCTTCCTAAGTGAAGAGATAAAGGTTGTCCTCCTGATATCATTCTTGGGCGAAACAATCACGTTTTTTGTCAATCAGTTTGATAAACTTATTAGGATAATTTTCTTTGATACTGAAAATAAACTTAACAATTCACGATCATCGGTTTATTTAAATATTTGCTGGAAAGAGATCATAAATATTGTTGAATAGACTGGCCACCTTGACATGTATATTTCTAAAAAGAGACATTATAGCGTGTGTTCATCAAAATATGAATTTGAATATTTTGTTTTAACATGTGGAAAATCTTTTTTGAATATCAAACAACAAAATGTGTGCTTATTATGTGAAGGCTGGGTAAATTGGATGCAGCTAAGATTAATATAACAATATAATCTATATGCAACAACTTTTATAACATAGTTTGCTTTCTTTACAAACATTGATTGCGGTTTATTATTTTTGATATGTCAACAAGTTAACCTAACACTTTCTGTAAATCTGATTAGTCCACGTAAGCCTTTGAAAGCCATGAGCAGTATTCTAGCTATTGATTGGCAACAGCCATGGGATTTTACCTACTGCGCCTTCGGGCACCACTTTATTTTAATATTGCTATTAACAATTTTGGCGGCCGTCTTTCTAACCCGTAGTCAAATGGACATTGGGGTAAAAAAGGCGACTAGCACAAAAACGCATATAAGTGGTTACGTATTTTGGAATATCGCCCATTTACTTTACATAAAATTCTCCGTAGGTCAGGATAAAACTAGAATATGAGTAAACCCGCTAGATGTTCGGCAGGTTAAACGAAAAATGTTTGATAACTGCAACAATACATCACGTCATGGGTGCCCGCACATAGGGGCAAAAAGGGGCCCCCCTTCCCGGTTTCACCACCAAACATGTTTTGACCTACATCCGTAAAACTTACAATTCTGCTGGCGCCCCTTCATCACGCTGTCCAACACGAACGTACTGAGCTACGAAAAGAAAAGTCCGACAGCTTTATCATCGGAGTTCAAACTATAATGCGATATCTATACTGTTAATAGAATACTTCCTTTACGTTTGCAGTCGTGTTAAGTTATGTACCTTCAATGCTTTTGTTTGTGTTTATCGTTTGTTTCTGTATTGCATTCGCCTTTAACAGAGACTGAATGAGAGCCTCGGTCTGAATACACACACACACACACACACACACACACACACACAGAGAGTACTATAATAAACCAATTGGTCTTTGTGCATACATACAATAATAACAACATTACCTACAATGAAGTTAAATCTTATCAATAGATAAATGGTGAACATCGGTCATAACTTACCTCAAGCGGAACAACAAAAATCCCATTTCCTTTAATCCTGAATGTTTTTGTGACTACTGTGCGACGTGCGCCGTTTGCGCTCAGCACAAAAGTCCCAGCCAGAAGCGCCGAGCGAAACTTCAGGGCATAACGGCTGGGGAAACCGGAGAGCTGGTAGCCCTGGATATTTTGGGACCTCTTACAAAGACGGAGGAAGGAAATGCATACATCCTTGTAATCGGAGATCATTTCACTAAGTGGATTGAGGCGGTGCCTCTGCCTAATATTGAAGCCACCACGGTTGCAAGAGCGTTGCTGGATAATTTCATTTGTAGATTTGGCGTACCTCGTGTAGTGTTATCTGACCAAGGCCGACAGTTTGAAAGTGCCGTTTTCAAAGAGCTTTGTGTCATACTATGGATTAAGAAGACGCGAACGTCTCCCTATCATCCACAGTGTAATAGGATGGTGGAACGGTATAACAGAACTTTATCCCAGATGTTAGCAGCATACGTGGATGATAAACCAGAAAACTGGAACCAATACCCTTCCCTTACAAGCATGGCCTATCGTGCATCTGAGCACACTTCCTCCGGATTCACCCCGAACAAGCTGATGCTAGGTTGAGAAGTGATTCTCCCTACGGATCTTTTAGTTGGCAAAACCCCAGACGAGGCCCCAAAGAGTCTGCCTCGATTTGTGGCGGAATATAGAAAGGCAATGTGGGAGGCCAACGAGGAAGCACGAACAAAAATAGGCACAGCTATTCGGCATCAGAAAGTCGCCTATGATCTCAAAGTTCATGGTCAGTCTTTCAGTGATGGTGACCTGGTATGGTTGCACCATACTCTAAGAAAGAAAGGGAAATCACCTAAACTACAGGTCAAGCAAAGACCCCTGGCTTGTAACAAGAAAATTAATAATGATAAGCTTCATTGCAAATTATGTTTCTCAACTGCAGTTTAGTACAGTTTTAGCTTTTCCTTTTGGAATCGCATATTTGGTCTGGTAAATAAGACAATATTTCAGATGTGTGAGTTTATTATTAATGGACCACCAATACGTGTGCTCGTCATTTATCTCAAACAGTTTGCTATCAATAACTGTATTGCTTAATTAGCAACCCCGTAAATGGCAATGGGATCGTAGCAGAGGTTATCCCAACATACAAATGAGCCTCTCGCTCAGTATAATTCTAATATGAAGCACATACAGAAATACACTTCATTTCTTAAAGGCCTAATTAGTTGTTATTTCTCTGTATACCGTTATATTGCCTTTAAAGAGAATTCTTGTTCTATACGAGTACATAAAAAAATAACATGGCAAGCCTTGTCCTCCTTGTGAATTGGTACAGAATTATTCCCACGCATTTTTTTTTCACAAAATAGACAAAGAGTCATAGCATTCCTTCTCAGCATTATCTTGTGTTTGGACGTGAGGCCAATAGTGAAACCATTTTAAATCATAAATGTATACGTGCGGGAGGGATTAAGTGTTACTTGTATAACCATCCGGTAATATTCTATGTGAAAAATAATCTAGTTTAAAAACGTACCTATTTTAGGAAACGTTCAGACATGGATTGCAATCACGGTTGTTTCGCTCTACGTGACCACTAAGTGCCGCAGGACACCAACTATACTTTATAGCATAATTATCGTCAAGCGATTTCATTGTAAGTTTAGTTTACTCTCTCTCTCTCTCTCTCTCTCTCTCTCTCTCTCTCTCACACACACACACACACACACACACACACACATACACACACACAAAGAGCTCCCTGGCTTGCTAAATGAAATTCTAAATTAAATGTTTGTCATTTCATACATAACAGACAAAAGTTGTTCTAGTTTAATAAAGATAATAGTAAAGAAATAAATGATACGATAAAGAACTTGTCTTCTTTCGTTTGGCTCGGAATATTCATTTCCTCTTTGTTTACTTTGATTGTTACAGACCTTGCTTACTATTGCTGTAGTAACCTGAATGTAAACTATTCGTTTGAGTTATTTCCTAGTCGGAATTAAATACGAAATGTAAAGGATGAATATTCATTATGGGAGTATAGTTATAAATATCATTATTAGTCAAGCGTTATCCCACCATTCTTTGTGGCAATCCAGCTGTACCTCGGCTACGCAAGTACTACCCTACTGCTATACTTCCGAACTGCAATCATGTACGATTTTTGGTTTGTTTGATTGATTTAAGAATGTTTTGTGTGTATCATTTACAAATATTTTT
Organism: Megalonaias nervosa; assembly: GCA_016617855.1. NCBI lineage: Eukaryota > Metazoa > Mollusca > Bivalvia > Unionida > Unionidae > Megalonaias > Megalonaias nervosa. The sequence continues at coordinate 5,547 of JAECUM010073506.1, read as the reverse complement.
GCATTCCTGCTCTTGTCTAGTTGTTATTACCTATCTGCTAGGTGCGTTTTGAATCATATATTTGTACTTATGTTTCCTCGTTGACCGTAATTGCTAGTCTTACTATGGTTTACTTTCTTTATGCCGTAAAGGTAGCGTGAAGGACGCAATGCTTGTTTGTGAGAATTGTGTAAATCATAGACTGACAAAATCCAGTATAATTTCATTTGATTAAAATTCCTATACTGTGTATTGATGCAACAAATTTAGATGCCCCTTTTGCTCATGCGCGATATGCATCTTACCTTATCAACTACGGATGATACGTAAGTAGCACCTAGAGTATGTTGGAATGATTTCCCTTACCAGCTGTGACATCATGCGAGGATTCTGTTGAACGTTGCAGAATATAGTAATGCGGAAATGTAGAACAGCATTCCTGGACTTATTAAAGTGATATCTTTGAAGCAGTATCGTGGTTAAATTTTTATTTCTACATTTTAAAATTTTATAATAATTTTTTATTCAACCCAGATTTATGGCATCAGTCTTAAAAAATCTAGAAAAAGTGACACAGCATATGTTAGTATTGCTTACGGGTATTATACTAAAATGTATGTATTTTGTAATTTATCCATTTGTAATGTGAGTATAATTTTAGGCCGCCTGTATTTATGACCTTTTCTCCATCAGAAAATATGAAACAGAAGTTTGCAGTTACATTACCTGTTTATCAAAGAATTGAAGTTCATTTATTTTCTCCTTAAAGTTCTGATTTGCTAGTCTACTTGGAAATTTGACGTCGATTATCGTCAAATAAACACTCGCTCTCTTGCTGTACGGGGAATACGGAAATATTATTCTCAACATAACCTTAGGCATTTAAGTATGGCAGTCAACATAGCTACATTAAATGTTTACATTTTGAAATTATCTATTTTACAATGTGAAAATATTGATTACCCACCAGGATTTTACAACTTCGATTTTCAAGTTTTATCATTTTTATTAGATTCTTTCATTCATCCATTTTATAAATTTTAGGATGAGTTATTTTGATTCAATATTAATTAATGATAAACAATTTTATAGTCGGTCTTGACTTCTGATATTAAGCGTTCGGTCCTGATCTAGAACTGGGAATAGGTTTACTTACTTTACATTTCCTTCATTAATTACCTGTAAGTTTATTAAGTAATTCGTGTTTAAATGTTTAGGGAGACGTAAATATTAACCTAGATTTCTGATACCAATTTTCAAGATATATGTATAAACAAAGTTTCAAACAATAATCCATCCGATGTATAAAAAATGTAGAATGGATTGTTTCCTTAACAAGACAGCAAGCTGCACAGAATGTCAAAATGTAGCAATTGTTATTAAGCTTGTTCATTGAAATCTAAGTTATTAGTATCATGTCAGGGCAGTTTTAATCTATCTCGATTGTTAACTGTAGCGCAGTGTAACTTTTATTACAAGAATACGCTAGTATAGGGACGCAACAACTCTAGCCTTGTCGCTTAAGTTAAATAAACACAGACTCGTGGTTTTCGGTGCAAGTTTTGTTTCTCAAATCTTTGCCGCAATATATGCCGAGTTTCATGTCTATTTTTGAATAGGGAATGCTAGTCATGTAGGCATTTCACTTCTAACAGTGGAGTGATACTTCCAAGAACAGCGACATGGATCATGCCTTGAAAACTACTAACTTAGCTCCCATGGTGAATCTACCAAAACACCATGTTATTAAAAATCTAAAACTTTTATATTTGTAAATGTTCAACGTCAGGATAGACCCATCCTTGATGCACGATTCTATGTGGTTAAAAGGATAATGCTTGGTGTTTGTATTTTTCAACACACAATTAATACTTGGATTGGTTGGGCAGTGCCTTACAGGCTTTTGCTTTCTTCAGGAATCCATTTGTAAAATGAGCGGCTTTCTGGCAATATTCGTACTGTGTAGTAAACAGCATGTCCGGCATTTTTGTTTGATCTACACATGTTGGAAACCTATGTTTTCAATACCGTACCTAAATATGTGTGTATGTGTGATTTACATTTCTAACGTAGCGTTAGCAATTTTAGTCATATCGCTATGATGTTTATAGTAATCAGTCTGACAAGACCTAGAGTATTCCTCTTCACCCCACATGAAACTGTGGAAGATTGCAGCTTTGGTTGTTTCGGTTACTAATATGCGCTGAAATGTTTTCGACTTCAGGTGGGCATTGAAGGTTTTAGTAAATTCAGACAGCATGCATTACAGTAAATCATGCTAAAATCCTTTACAAATAACGCGGGCTACCTAGTGGACCTTATAGTCTTAAATAGTCGGATGGAACCAGCTGATACAAATCTAGTTCAGTTACATTAAAGCATGAAACAAATCAGCGACGACTTCTATTCTCTGATAAGCAGGGATCTTTTTTGGCTTTACAAACTAACGTACAATCGAAGTACAAGGAACTATTTTGCATTTACGGACAAATGCATTAGAAACTAATTTGGAATACGTACAAGATCCGAGAAACATTAGTAGAGAAAGTAGGCCAGTTTAGTAGGAAAATAAATCTTATACAGAAAGCATGGTTCCAGAACGTTATGCAGAACGGTGGATGAGGATGAAATCAACCTAATAGACTCCCTGTTCCTTGGAGCAGTTATTACTTTATAATGTTGCAACTTAGGAGCAGTTTTCGAATATTGCGTTGTTGTTTTCGTTCATCTGATCAAACTAAAAAGAATCATTGTCTATTGGGGATCCATGCAAATTGGCCTACATAAGATTAAGGTAGATAGTTCGTCGAATACAGAGTCATTAGGTGATACTTCACTATCAAGTAATGTAGTAATTGTGTCTGATGGTAAATTCTCAAAGATAACGTTACTATATCGGCACTTCTGCATATTTATTGTAATTGTGTTTGTCCGTGCCTTCATCCGTCACTCGGTTTTCCCTGTCATCTCCTCTCCATCAGCACGATGATTGGATAAAAAAAAAATTTCAAAGTCTGGGTACATCATGCAAGTTTGGGGGAAGCTTAACATTTCAAAGGTAAAATGTAGTCTATCCTGTTACCGGAGTTCAATATCCACTGATTAATAGAGGACAATCGTATTTCGTATGGTGTTTTAGAACTATCAGCAGATGACAACAGTTTTGGGTCCCAGATGCAGCCCTGAGGGAAGAGAATTGGTCAAACTGTAAACGTTCGCACAGTGTCGATGGCTACCTTTTAGATATACATAAAGGTGGGGAAAGTGATAACTGAGGTGAAAGATGATATTCATAATATAGAGATGTGTGCTATGAACCTGGAGAACAACATCAAGGCAGCCTTCAACAACTGCTGGAAGATGCTGGACAGGCGAGAGCATGAACTGATTCTACTGGTTAAACAGTACTGTGAAGGTAAGGTGAAGACTCGGTCAAGTCAATATCAAGCTTGTCTGGAGAAAATTCAAGACCGAAACGAGTGATTCCATTTGTTTCCCTGAAAGTGTCCTGAGCAGATACAGCCAGCAGCCTTCCTACAAGCAAGTAAAAAGACTACATTGCTACTTTTCATGGTCCATTATTCCTTTTTCTACTTGTATAAAACAAATCTTTTTTCCTCTGTTTCGAAACTACCCACTCTCTCATATCGTCCTGGGGATAAAGAACGTTTGCCATCATCACATTTATTTGGTGTAACGTATCCTTTCTTTTCTGTCTTTTTGTTTGTTCCACTGTCTGTTTTTACTCTTTCTCGTATTGTTCTCCTATTTTTGTCTCCGTGGTTTTGTTTCTTTGTTTTTTTCCAATATGGACTCTCTTATTCTTAATTAAGTCTCATTCAGTTTACTTTCTATGACGGCAGATCTTCCTCAGCTATGACATTATTTATTATATTTGGGAAGAATCTAAGAATCTATGCCTTTACGAATTTCAATGTATAATGTTTAAATTGATAACCATCTTATTTCCCAAATGTCCACGGGCGAATCAATGAAAGACATGAGTTTTGTATGCAAATGCTTCGACCAATATCCCCATGCAACAGCAAATACGAGTTTCAGTGTAGTAAACATAGGTGAAATCTTTCAATAGCATGTATTAAACCTGGGAAACGTTAAAAGCTTTGATATCTACCTTGCACATCGCACTTTAAGGCCTCCAGTGGTCTAGTGGGTCACCCATCCAAAGTTATCAAAGTTTCCTTGTTCGACCGTGAAAGAAGACCATTCCCAGAGGAGAAGGCCGATGTATAAGTTAGGATTCTGGACATGCCCTCCCAGAAAATGACCCCTTTGACACTGCTGTCTTTTCGAAGCATGACAACGCTTTAATTTAAGAAACGACTGGAGATGAACGTAGGGACTTTAATGCAGAAATTTGTGCTATTGGGATTGGAGAGAAATTAACGTTTAAAATCAAGGATGACATGTCATGTGTTGCGGGAGAAGATAAGAGTATTCATGCATGAGAATCCACACCAAAACAAATACTAAAGAGGAACATAGAGGTATGCTCCCGTAATACTTTACTGTATTTATTACATCTAACATAATCGTCGTGTTTTCAGGTCGCTGCTAATCGAAGTAACGGGAATAATTAATTGGACTTTGGAACATTTACAAAACCTTAGCACAAATACGTAAGTTAGTATTCTTTTCTCGAATGTTAGAACACCCTTTTGGACCTCCTGTGGCACAGAACGACCACATTTCAGTTGGTATCAGCCAAATAGTTGAAGCAACCTTTGCTGCTTTTTATAATTGACATTATTGTAACTGACTAAAATTGTTAAAGCTACGTTAAAAATCTAAATCACACACACACACACACACACACACACACACACACACAAATTGATATGCCTCCTACGTGCGACATCTACAGGCCGTTTGGTAGGGAAGGTTCATTGGCAAAGATCCAGAGCGCGCGACGGTTCAGTTTGGGTTGGGATCGATGCATTTTGAGGGCTTTCCCTTTAATTCTTTACGTTACAGAATAATTTATCGACCTTTCTTTTACCACATATTTTCCAGTTTCATTTCAAATCTCATATCTTTGTGAAAAAGATTATCTCCCATTTCAAACTTACTGATATTCATAAGGAAAAACATACTATTATACTAAAGGCAATTACGTCAAACGCATGGAGTTTGGAAACCTAGAAAGAAAGAAAAGGAATCTTACAGGATACTCCGCCTGCGAACGTCGAACTCGGACGTTTTAAACCAAAAAGTCCTCAAGGGGGTACCAAAACGCAAATAAAGAAATTATCTATTTAGAGTACGTATTTTTTTCCCTGAAAAAGTTCGTTTAATTAGTGTTTTATTTATTCGCTTACCCATAATTACTATTGCTTTTGCAGTACTTTTTTCGCAGTATTATTGTTGATGTTACTGTTATTTCAGCAATAATGATTAATCAGATATACAACTAACAGCTATGACAGTTTATATTAGAACACAGATGTCGCTACTGCTTTTTTTATTGGTCAATATTACCTAGGTTGTCATTGTATCATCAGAGTTCTATTGATAATCTATAATTTTCAAGTACAATTACTTTAGACC
>JAECUM010073505.1:0-19036 GCA_016617855.1 Megalonaias nervosa | reverse complement strand
TAGCAAGTAACTTGATTTTTATCTCGAAAGGAGGGGGAGTAGTCCGTCGGCTTCTCTGAAGAAAACCTTCGTATGACACCTCGCAAAGCTCTGATCAGAAGTTCAATCTGTGTTGGCTCTTCCATCTTTCTGGTTGGACTGAGAGTGAAATGAATACTTTGAGGGAAGACACTGACCCTTTATATAGGGAAGACACTGGCCTTACATTCATATATAGTGGACCATGACGTTTAAAATGTAGTCATTTGACTTTCTGCACTCGAGATGAAATGATCGCATCATTTCGTGGAGAAAGGAGAAGAAAGTAAGAGGCAGAAACGTGACCTATCGCTTCGCACAGTAGCCGAAGTCTTGGTTGAGCGATAGGTCACGTTCATCCCAGCGATTCTGAAGATGACATGAGTGAACCAGAATCCAGACCCAGAGAGTCTACACCAAGCCAAAGTCCGCCACCAGTAACCCCTGAAAAGTGCCACCACATGCGAGAGACGGATAAACGTTCCTATAGAAAATTTAGAACCACGGCCTACACATACACGGTGAAGTTTAAAGATTTCGAGTCTGACGTACCGCTGAAGAAAGCAAAGGGGTTCATCACCGATGTTGTGGGATTTTTTGTTAACCACACTGAAACGGCAATCTGAAGCCAAAGATCGCTTGACATTTTCCATTTATCACGACAGTCTGAAGTCCCCCGTTTGGATCGAATTTAGCAGGCCATCAGAATTGATGCCTTCTAAAGTCATCGACAAGATTCAACACGTACAGCAATCCAACGACAAGTTTCACATCACCGATGGAAAAGCGACACTGTACATGGCCCGCGTTTCTCTTCCGAAAAGGACCGGACGCGAAAAGGTGTTATTGGTCGACAACCTTCGTAGCACCAAAACGAGCCTCGTCCAAATTAACAACCCTCAAGACAAGATGTGTTTAGCCCGTGCCATCGTGGTGGGACGAAAGTATGACGAGAAGAACGAAACGACAGAATGGAAAAGACCCTGGGACAACATTCGAAAATCGAACCGAGCCAAACAACAAAGAGAACCAGAACTCCTGTTGCAACAAGCTAGCCTGTCCGAAGACACACCTTGTGGCAATCCTGAAATGCAAAAATTGCAAGACGTCTTAGCTCCGCGCTACATCTTGAAAGTACACTCTGAAGAAGTGCGTAGACCTCTGTCGTTCCGAGGAAAAAATTCAAAGACGGAAAATACATTCACGTCTATCATCACGATGAACATGTCGATGCCATTGCCAGTATCACCGGATTCATGGGAAACAGATATTATTGTGAGAAATGTGACTATGGCTATAACAATCGAGAGCAACGCAGGCATTGTGGATCGAAATGTGAAGGATATTTGGCCTCTAAACCCTGTATTGACGAAGGACAAGAACGAGTGCATTTCCCTGCTTGTCAGCTCACTTTTGACAGCCCAGCCTGTTACCAACAACATCTGAAGACGCAAGGTTCACGACAGAAAGTGCTTGTCAACACCTGAAATGTTGTTCTGTATTTCGACACTGTCAATATTACTATAAAAGAAGATCTGGGACAAAATATTACATTCACCAAAGAGAAATTGACGGTGAAACTCCATTTTCGATAACGATTCTCTAACGACTTGTAAGTCATGTATCCTGTGTGCCGAGGAGTGGATAGAGAGAGAGGACATGGTTTAGGAGATATGTTGGAATCAGCCTTTCGTTCCGTAGCCCCCGTTTTGAAACCGATATTGACATGAGAATTGCACGCCTTGAAAGACGCCGCTTCGACGCAAGGCAAAGAATTTCTCCAAAATGTCATCATCGACAAACAAAACTCCAAAGAGTTCAAAATTTAACATGAGTGTTTGCTGGGTCCAATCCCACTCATGAAAGCCTTCCATTCAGGTAGCATGGAACTTATTGTTCCGCTACCTGGCGGCTAATTTAACAGCTCTCTTTGAGAGCATTAAAGCCTGGGGGATGAGGCACTGGTTTTTTCCCCCAGGAGAATTTAACAGCCTGCCTTGCAGGCATTAACCACTGGCACATACCCATTATGGGTGAACGCCAGTATTATTCAAATTCAATTTAATTTAAATAAAGTCTGACCGATCATCATTCACCCAGCGGACGTCGAGGCAGCAACATCTGGACGCCAAGCCTGCGTTGCCATATGAGGGACGAGGAGGGAGTATCAATATCACTACGTGGTGGAACAGGGAGTGGAAATCCTCCTTTTCATCGGCCAGACATATAAACAAGAAGTGCGACCATCGCACATAAAAGCGGGATTGTAATGGCACCATTCCTACAATCCCGACCAATTAAAAATCTCAACTCTCGAGAATTAACTAGTCGCGAATGCTCTTAGATAGCATATGCGACTTAAATCCTTTATTCATTCATTCAGGGAGTGGAAAAAGCATGCAGCACATGGGCCACGACTATCTATCAAAGTAGCAGAAAAAGAAGCGTGGCCCGTGTATGTGTTTGCAGCCCACTGCGACCCAGTTACCAACCCGGGACTCACCAACCCACCCATAGGCTAAGAAACAACTAGAACTGCGACTGGCGCATTGTAGTCAACATTATGCTGACCAAAAATTCAGGACTGGAGCATGGACATGGCGGACTTCGTCGGAGGATATGTGAGACGCCGGAGACCAAGGAGAAGCCAGCCTGTTCCAGTGTAGACCATACCCGGAGAGACAAGACGTCCATGGACTCGGCATGAAAAGGCCGAGAAACCTTCAATTTTGCCTGGGTGAATGTTTCAGGTCTTTATTTTGGCTCGAAGACCTATTTAGACTATATCTCTTTGATGTAACACAGATTTGATCCTTTTGAATCCACCATCTAAAAATATTATACTTGTTTAAAATTTGCGTGATACAAAAATATTTAGTCATTTTGACTTAGCTGATTGGTATATTTCAGAAATATTTATGTACACTATGTACACTAAATTCCAACTTGAATGAAATTAAATTCAAAATTTTGAAATTTTGTATTATTTGGTTAATTACACAGGTGGCTTACACATTATTGGCTTTAGGATTAGTCCATTAGTACAACTGGACTGAATTTGAAATAAGTACGGACGGGCGTTTTGGTGCGTACATGACGTTCATTGCTTCCCATCGCACCGACTGCCGAGATACTCTTCCTCCTTTTCCTTACTCGGCCTTCTGTACATGGACGGAGATGTGGAACGATTTCCACCCGTCCATACACCAGGTGATCCGATGAGACGTCACAGTCGCCGACCAATCGCGACTGACGTCTCATACTGCTTCGGTTGACACCTGGTACCGCTGTAGACTGGAACTCCATTCATACTTGAGTGCGTATTGGGACTATTCCCACTCAAGCAATAGTCCCTAGTTGGTGCTGTGGCGTGTGGGTGCATGGTATAACATGCTGCGAGGGCGGACTGGAGACCCGTAATATGGATGAAGAAAGATAGTCCGGTAATACCTGCATGCCAACGAGTCTTCTCTTATATTGAGGAGTGTGCTGATGAGGTTAAAAGCTTTGCACTTTACCCTTCAGTATTCAAGTCAATTTACCAGCTAGAGTAGGTCGGGTAGAACGTAATTGTCCCACGACCTAATGAATCATCTATTGGCTAATTTAACAGCTCTCCTTGAGAGCATAAATGCCTGGGGGATGAGGCACTTATCCCTTCCCCCAGGATAAATTTAGCAGTATGCTATGCATACATAAACTACTGGCACATGCACAATACGTACGCACGCCAGTATAATTAAAATCTCTCTCAGTCTGACCATCCATTGTTGACTCATTCACCTATAAAGAAGTGTTCAAGACTAGCAAAGCTGAACGAACCCCACGTGAACTTACATCGTGTCAGGCAAAACCTGGTAGATAAGCCTGATGATAGAGAATGTCAGGATGCTGAAAGTGGCCCAAGACCTGATAGAAGAGGTGTTTAAAGACGAAATCAAGAAGGAGCAAGAAGAAAGGACGGAGAAGTACAGACTTCAGAAACAACAAAGAAAACAGCAACAGCAGCAGCAACAACAGCAGGAGTCAGAGGTTTTGTGGACTGCCGTGTGGACACGAAAGAATTCTCCTTCTCCTTCCGCAGAAGCAGATCCTATCCTGACAGGAAACCTGTAGCCAGACGGGGAAGCAATCTTAGACTATAAGAGATTGCCATAACCCCCTTTCCAACAAAACAGCCCTTTTCACAGCTACCCCCAACAATCTAGAAAAGAGATACTAGTCAAATTGCCAATCATATAATTTTGTGTGTTTGTCTGTAGGTTTAAAAAAATAGAAGTGTGCCTATAAACACTTCGTTTCTCTGACTTGTAAGATAGTGTGTTTTTATAGGTAGGAGTGGTAATAAAGTGTGTTTGTAGGTGAAACAAAATGAACCTGAATGTTTCATTTAGGTCCGCGCGTTCAATGTTATGAAGAGTAAAGCAGGTATTGTTAGTTTTTTGTAAGGGGATGTTTTCCTTCACGTCCGTGCTTCAGACATATAAGTCGAAGCGTTCGTCAGTCTGGCTACCCATCGTTGACGTATCAACAAGACAAACATGAGTAGAATCACAAAACTACTTGAACTCAAAATGCACCTGGAGTATGCCAGGCACATCTTGGACCAGCTGGCCATGGAAGCCATAGCAGAAGCAGCTAGGATAGAAGAAGAAGAGGAGGGGAAAAAGAAACAAGAGAAGGAAAAGAAGAAAGAAAGAATCCTGCCTCACCTCATACTTAGGCTTCTGAATGAGGTCAAGCCTGAGGTGAGGACGCCAATGCCATCACGTCAGCCACAGCCACAGCCACAAGCACCAGTACCAAGAGCCACTGTCCCCGAGATGGAAAACTGGGAGAAGGAGTTGAAGAGACTGCAGTAGGCAGGAGCTAAGGAGACCTCATCATCCCAGACTGCAGAATCGAAGACAGAGGGAAGTCTTCACTATCCCTCAGAGTGAAAACTGGGATGATGAGGCCACTCAATCCCCCTCTGCGCTCCCAACCACGCGTATCAATTGGGAGCAGGATTGGAGTCGCAGATATGTCTGTGGTGCCCCGCCTGGGAGATGCCAGCATTAACCAGGTGTATTTGGAGTTATAAAAAACAGCCCTTCTCAGGGCTAACCAGATCTCTAGAAAAGAGAGACTGATCAAGTTGCCAGTCATATGATTGTGTGTGTGTGCGTGCGTGCGTGCGTGCGTGCGTGCGTGCGTGTGTGTGTGTGTGTGTGTGTGTGTGTGTGTGTTGCGCTTAACAAAAAACCCTTGTCCCTAAACTCATGAGTGTTTGTTTTGTGTGAATATAGAGTAGTGTGACTATAAACAGTGACTCCTTTGCTGATGTAATTGTAGGTAATGGTGTATTGTGTATATACAAATTTCCTTCACCAACTATATATTGATAGAAAGTATAGTGATTTTGTTAGTATTAGTATGTTGTTTTGTATAAAAATTTATTTTAGGTTAGCACTCTCATCACTGTGGATTGTTTGGAAGGTGATATTGGTAGTTGGCGAGAGGGGATGTTTTCCTTCACGTCCTTGCTTGAGACATATAGTGTTCGTAATTCGCGCCTTTCAACATTGAATAAAAAATGGCCATCAACCGTTTAGACAAAATGAGCAAGCTGCAGGAAGTGGTGGATGATATTGGGATGGTGGAGGAATTTTTTATTAGATTGGAGTATGGTGCCTATAGCCTTCGCAGACTCAAGATGGAAATCAATAATATAAAGAAGGCAAAGGACAGACTGAGAGACCTAATCAAACAGGAAAAGGAGGGGAAGGAGGACGAAGAGGAAAAGGAACAAATGAAAGCCTGGAATGCTAAGATGGAAAAAGAAGAGGAAAATGAAAAGAGGAAAGAGGAGGAGAAGGAGAAAGAGGAGGAGAAGGAGAAGGAGAAAGAGGAGGATGAAAAGGAAGAGAAGAATAAGAAGAGGAAGAACAAGAATGTAGTAGAGAAAATCAGATGTTGGTGGAAAACAAAGAAATTAGAACAAGAAGAAGAAACCAAAAGGCCCTTTTCAGGGCCACTCCATTGCCTCGAAAAGATAACTATTCTCTCTTGCCTGAAAAATTTTTAGTCGATTTTTTGTGTGATACATTGATGTTCATCATCAATCTATGTTTCTGTCATATGCCTCTGTCTCTATGTCTATGTCTCTATTTGTCCCTAGAGTAGCACGTATTCAAGTCAGTCCCCTTGCCACACTGTTCCGCCTGATTGAGGTGAGCCACTTGGCACATTGTTGTCAGTGTTCCGCCCGATTGAGGTCAGCCACTTGCAACATTGTTGCCAGTGTTCAGTGTCCCTATACAGACCCAATATTCCATGTTAATGTCCCCTTGTCCCTAGAGTGGCCCACAATGTTAAAGTCCCATTGTCCCCAGAGTGGTTATGACCCAATTTAACACTAAAGTCCCATTGTCCCTAGGGTGGCCCCTATCACTACTGTCGCGCCACACACACACACACACACACACACACACACACATTGTACGCTTTGTTTAGAATTCCGACATTTCTATTAATTTAAAACAAGTAAGTAATATAAAATGTTTCCGTTATCTTAATTTGCGTAAGTGTAAATATATTTTTGCTTCGAAAAGGGTGCGAAAAGTGCTTATCTAGATTCTTTATTTTGTAGATTTCATTCAAAAGGCATATACATTTTAAATTGAAGCAGGAGTGATTAAGCTACTTTATCCTTTATATTTCGCATAATTGAGGTATTTGATCGAACACTTTTAGTTTCAAAAGTAAACTGTAACTGAAAGCAAATATTCATGCTATTGTTAAAAAGCCAAACCAGAAGACACGGGTGAAACCTGGCAGAAAATACACGACAAAACAGTAAAATGAGGACAGAACCATCCACTTTAAATAGCAACCCTAGCTCTGTGATTGCTGATGAACTTTACATTTCTGGTTAATATATGGCTTAAAGTCAACATTAAACTTGCACAGATTGTCTTGAAACATGGTCTCATAAATATCATAATGATTCTTACAGGTATTTAGCAGCAACTAAATTCTCTTGTTATTAAAATATTGACATAATGCAGACCATATAATATTCTTAACAGTGGTATACCACATCTGAATCGGTACCATACCTTAGAAAGGATTGACGAAGAAAATTGACATTGAAATAGGTCTGAAATGCGAGCCAGTCACCACGATGACTGTGTTCAGGAGAAGTTTATATCAGTATACCATTTATATTTTTAACTTAATGAAAGTGCTTTGCAAACGATTTTAGTGTTAATTTCTAAAACTTACTGCTTTCTGGAGCTCTTAGTGTTTCTTAGTAGTTCTTAAAGCTGCCAGACAGTAAATACATGCACTTTATTTGTAAAGACAGTAACATAATGCAGAGATGGGAAGAAAGGAAACAGATTGTGCTACAAAAATGGAAACAGTATTCCCAAATTAGAACTCTCTGAACACACTTTAAAAAAAAGTAGTTTTATAATTATTGATAATTATTGTATTCTCAGTTGTATCTGAAATATATTTTAATTTTTTTCTTCCTTTCTATTTCATACCTGTTTCTTTTTCTGCTTTTCGTATTCGTTTATTTTTGTTGGTGCTTTTTTTATTATTGGTTCTTTTTTTCCGTTTCATTTTTCTTTTTGTTCCTTTGTTTTCTTACATTTGATATTTTTTTTCACACCGACCAGTAAAACGATATCTAGACAGAGTTGTCTTTCCTGATACTCAAAATACGTTTGTCTCTGTTACGGTCCGTGTTAACAATATTTATCGATTTATTTTAGTAACATTTATATTTTCTTGGGTAATTTAATGCTTTACAAGGTTCTTAGTGCCCAATTTCTAGCACTTAGTGACTCTTAGAACTTCTTAGTAGTTCTTAGTTCTTCTAGGTAGTTCTTAACGGTGTTTACCAAGACCACAGTTACAAAAAGGGTGCTGCAACTAGAGCTCTCGAACACAGTATTCCACAAAGCATGTGATTTGATAATTTCTGAACCAGAAGCGAATGCAGTCTGGAAACGGATGTTGCAGTTTTAACAGTGGCAAAGACTGCACGATTCACCCCAAACCACCCAAAACCTGCCCAAATCCTCCACAAACACATGTAAATTAAACGAAGCAAACCCAAAACCACAAGAAAACATTAGAAGCAGTACTATCTTTTAAAATAATACAGAGGACAAATTACGCCGCAATTATTATTTTTATTGGATGGCAATGAAACAAGGGAGACAAATGTTACTGGATTCATCGCCAGTGCTGGTTATCAAGTCAAAAAGGGCCCAGCCAGTAAGTTCCAAGTGAAAACGGCTTCTTTGTGAAGTAAATAATGGACCATCACTGCCATACATATCAGTGGAGATGAAAACAATAACATATACATGACATTATAAATATTTTTACATGTATTTGTTCTTGTCTTTATTAGCGGTTTCTGTTGGTTGTCGCTAAGGGCTATAGCGATATATTGTTTTTCTCCATGATGTTTAATATAAATTCTTGTTTTTAGAAATCATTTAAAGGTACTGATTTCTTTTTTCTAAATTGAAGAGCAAATAACTTCCGATCCAGTATTTACTTTATACTTCATGTCATTGCATTTAAGAATGTTATTGTCGTTGCTTGAAATTTAATGATAATGATGAAGCAGTCTTCTGCGCATAGAATTCGTTTATCCGAGGCAGAGGGAAAGATGTATGAATACATAAAATGCAAAGCAAAATAATGTCTTCAAAACACTAAATTTTTGAGTACGAACCAAATTATTATTCAACAAGATCCTGTGACAAAGCGGCGGTCCAAGGAAGTTACAGAAGGCGGTAAAAATAAAAAAGTGATTAAATAAAAGGATGTTCTAACATTAATGAGAATGGTGAGTTTATTTTGTAATTGATTTAATTTGTATATATGAAGTTCGCGACAGAAATTTGTATCAATTCTGAATTTATGCTACAACGAATATAGTTGCTATATCAATTATATTTCTTTATTCTAATTCAATTGTGCAAAATGAGTCCAAAGCGCACCAAGAAATATCATTATGGCAGTTGTAGTGCAGCTTGTGCATATGAGTGTGTTTACTGTATTACGTGTGGAAATTTATATCAGATAGTGTCAGTCCATGAGTGAAGAAAGCTAAGAAAATGGGGAAAATTGGATTTGGATTATGTTTATTTCTCCTGTCGTTCTTTGAATAAATCAAGGTTTGACTTGGCCAGCGCACTGCAACGTCTCGAGACGGCGAGTAAAAGACAGACTTGGTTAACAGTTATAAATTTTTAAGATTTTGAACAGCAATATATTTTTATCACAAGGTTAAATGTAGGTTTATTGTTTGTGTCATCAAAAAGCTACAAGATACAACGTTTCCATTGGCAAAAGTTTGGTCCCAAAGTATGAAAGAAGCTGATAGACATAAAACAGAACACAATAATTAAAATATGTGCATTTTAATGATGTATCTTTACAACTCTAAATGATGCGTCCAGCATTTATGGGAAACTTTCTTGTGTTAAGAAAAACATTTCTCTATAACAACTATAAAGTTTAATAATGTTAAAGTAAATTACATCTAATGATGAATGCTAGCTGATTTGCATCATGGCTGGTTCGGTCCAAATTACATGCTGATTCAGACCATATGAAATAGTAAAAGGGAAACAATGGAACAACTGATTTATATTGTTAGTAATTATTGCTTTTGCATGGATAGTAACAGAATGTAAAATGGTGATTTTCAGCTCTTAAAGTTACATCAGATCGTTATTAGCAAAGTTCTAGCCGAAATCAAATTAAATAGATGTGAGCTATCGCATTTAGATTTTTTAAGCAAACAAAAAAAAAAAAACACCTTTCGATTCTATCAATAGAAAATATGTAGTTAACTTTTCCTAAAAGAGCCATTATCAAGCACTAATGCATATAAATTGACCCAATGTATTTATTGATTTCTCGTGCAAATCGTGCTTTCTTCGTATTACATTTAAAAAAAAATTATGGAGTTATTGATGAGTAATGTTGAAGAAATGATCGATGTAAAAATGTTTCTTCTGTACGCTACAGCAAGTAAAACAGGTTTATATGTTTCCAGCACGTTGACTTACCATAAACAGAATTGAATAGTCACTTGAATTAATAAAATGCTGATATTTTATTTTGTATACACCGTAAGTAATATCGGAAAATATTCTAGCTGTATATCTAACAGTTCTTTGACTGTAATGTCTGCCGCCATTACTATATTTTTAACTACGATTTATGTCTGCATGAATTGTTAAAAAATATACTATCAGAACTGCTTGAATGTGTGGTTTCCTTTACTAAATTACATTTCGAGTACTTTAGTGGAAAATGTGAGCCCTATATCACCTTCGAAACATGAAGGACTGAACCATATCGATTCATTATAATTTTAATTTTATTTATAGAATATTATATCATTTACAGGCTGCAAAATCAAAAGACGTGGAAAAATTGACCGCTGCTGTTGATAGAGGACTGTTGTTTTAGGCCAGTGTAGTAGCCAAATAAAGTAATTCATCGTCTTTGTTATCTTGTACCTGCATTGTTGTAATCTAAAAGTAGGCACGATGACCCAGAGATGAGATCTAAAAACATCAGCTGTCTACTTGACACCAAGGTTAACATCTCGGTGATTATCTCACTGTAACCGATCATCTGTATCAGGAACATGTCGCTGCTTTCATACAAATTGACATGACCAGCAACCACTTCTAATCTAAAAGAGTGGATGATGAAACATGATCAAAAACATCTCAAACGGTGTTTTCCAGAGAGAGATGGCTTTGGGGATTTTCCTGGTCAAATAGAGATGAATTTGATGTCATGAAATACAAGGCTTACTGTGATGACTATGGTCATGCAAATTCCAATGTGCTGAACTTGGATCACTCAGCACTGGTGCGGCATCATAAATAAGATATTTTATGCACGAAAACACTAGGAATCCAAAGAATATTAGAACCATATAGAAAGAAAAAAAATGCATCTGAAATTTTTATCGATACAGGGGAGTTACAAGAGTAATTGTCCAATACAACATTTCTGAAAATTCTCAGAAAGTATGGTTTGCAATACAGTACAGCTTGCACAAATTTTAGAAACCCCATGCATCACGGTTAGGGAAGGGGAGAAGGAAGAGAGGATTAAAAAAAAAAATCTCTCCACGCCTCCTGATGGGGACTAGCTATGCACGCCACGCTTTCTCGCCAAGTGGTCACTGATGACCGCCGCAGAGTGGACATGTTCTTGATAAAATGGGGGGGTGGGGGTGGCATGAATGTAAAGGCCCTGCAAGCATACTGTAAAGATATTCAGGGAGGAGGGCACTAGTTTATTTACATCGTGCCTTACTCTCTGATACTGAAAAGAGGTGATCATTTAGCTGATTATAAACATTTCCTAATTCAAATGAAGATAATGTAGTAAACAATACCAAATCAAATTTTCGATAACATTAACATAATAACAATGCTTCGCAGACTGTAGTAAGACTAACATAATAACAATGCTTCGCAAACTGTAGTAAGACTACACAGTGAATCTTTTTCCCTCTATACTACGTTATCAGAATGTACTGACGCATTCATTTTCAATTCTGTCTGTTGCAGTTTGTGCAATATAGTTTGTTAATTATCATATAAAAGTCAGTGATATTTCATGTCCTACGGTGAAAAGAACAAAAACGAATGATACACATAAAAATATTTTATAACAAAATCGCATTCATATCTGCTTCAAGTGAAACAAAATCGCACAAGTTTCGTATTTACCCCATGCATGAGTTCTCATTAAAATATTGTACAGTTTCTTCTGACATCCAATCACAGGATTGTAGTGGGTTAATTAAAACTCGAGAAAGCATTCATAGTCATCACGGTTACTGCATGAACATACAAAAACAAAAATTATGTCTTAAAGCTAACTGACCTTGTAGTTTTCCGGCAATAATGAGACAATGATGCAGTAGGTTCGTTCTCAGACTGAATTTCTGTATGTTGTGACAAACAAAGATGCATTCATAGACTTAATAATAGATTCGTTGTCATGGGTACGTCATACTGTTTATTAGTCTCATGTGTGTGTGTGTGTGTGTGTGTGTGTGTGTGTGTGTGTGTGATTTTGCATCTTTAATTTAAATAACCATTTTGTATTAATTATCTTTTATTCCTTTCATAAATAGTCACAAACGTCATGCAAGATACATGTAAGTTTATATATACTTTTTGAAGATAGATGCTTATGTGCAAACTAATAACCCAGCCATCAACACGGTTTATTTCCTTTGCCACTGACATATTAATTTTATGTGCAAACTGGCAACCTAAAATCAAAACAGCAACTCTTCTGCAGGTTTGTTTTCTATGCCATTATGTTGACAATAAACAATGCACTCAGAGTTAAGTAAACTATGTTTTATTGCATGAGCATTTTGTTGAAAGATACTCCATAACCCAGTTGCTATTCCATTGTTTGATTTTCATAAAAGAAGGATCATGGATAGAAAAAAAGAACTTGCGAACTAATCAAAACAGCTCATGTCAAATTTTCATCTGTTGCGTCATTTGTTGCGAGGAAACTGCTGCAGAGTTTAATACATTTCAACTTGTTGACATCTCTGATTAGTTTGCAATATCTTGGTCGTACATCGCCAAACCCTGTATCATATCTGACTCGTTTCACAGTGGTGTTGCTTACATAAGTGCCAGAGTCCAGCTGTCCATGTGATACTAAGTCCACGATATATAAGTGCCAGAGTCCAGCTGTCCATGTGATACCAAGTCCACGATCCTCAAGAAATTTGCAAGCAGTTCAACCTTGTCTCTAAAACTTGAAAATATCCAGCTTGGCTCCATGATTGATCTAGCGCTGATTTTGGCATGTTTTCTTTATCAGAAACTAGCGTTATGTTATTTCTCTCTACTTGAAATAGATCTACTAGCAGTTTCTTTATTTTTGTTTGGTTTTAAGTAGACGATTCCGCAGAATACAGCAGAATCCACGAAACCAATTTAAGTCACATCTATGGCAAGGAAGATTGAATTTATTTTGAGGCTGAATTACTGACAGATGAGATGAAATTACAAATACACAATTTGTCATTTAATTAAAGACTCATTAAATTAAAAGTAAAGGTAATTAAGAAAATATGGATATAAATACTGGTAGTATGGAGTGAACAATATATTTTAACGAGAGCAAGAACAAGAATAAAATCCAGTGTGCAGCTCATTTCATATTAACTAGATATTCAAACATGTTAATGTTTTCATGAATTACTTGAGCACATGATAAATGTTTAATGCAGTAATGCAAGTGTCCAATGAAATATGATAGTACATGCAGACGACAAAGTTATGTTGGCAAAACTGTCAAAGGAAACAAGATTTTATCATCTTTATGACACTACTATGCCATTATGTCGTAGAATTTTCTTTCGTCCCTTTAAATTGTGTTGTCCCGTCAATACGGAGGGTAAGGTATATTGTCCCCTGCTATTGGGATCATAGGTGTAACAATGTAGAGGTAAGTCCTTTAGTGAAAACCATGTCGATATAGGCACCTTGAGAGAGATTATTGATTCAATATATTTCAGGATGGCCAAGATGATGGCCATATAGAACATCAGATCAACACCATTTCCATTTCGGACTAGGTAGACATTACAAGATGGCTTTTGGTGAAAATGTCATGACGATATGACCATTCATTCAAGACGAGTAGAGATTACAAGAGTTTCAAGGTGACAGCCATTGCGACAATAGCGGATGTCAACTAAACACATTTTCATTTAGGACCAACTAGATAATAGAAGTTGTTTTGTTTCTTTTACAGAAAACTCAATTAAATATGTTCCAAGTGTTCAGGAGTAGTTGTGATAACAAGATTTTGCAATTACATTAAACTAGGGGTAGAAAAGTGCATTGCCTGGGTGCCCGTGGTAATTAAATATTAATGCTGGGCAACTATTTATCTCGGTGCAAAAACCCGTGCAGGCATCCAAAGGTATTGTTAAAATAGAATCGTGTTAAAAACTAAAATGGAATTTTATGTATTTTCCAGCAAGAAACGTTTCCTCATTTAACTGTTCCCCTAGGTACCCAATTTGTCTCCATGTATTTCTGTGGTTGAGTATTAGGTGATTGCTATCAGTAAGAGGCAACAGCAATCCTCACGTGTCAACTACTCCTGATGTAATTAAGTAATCTCACTTGATGCAACCAGCCCGTCAGGGCGAATCCCTGAAGAAACAAGACCCACAAATGCTTGTCGTTTGCCAAGACATGAACAATTGGCACAGTTTATCTTTCATCATGGGCTTGATACATTGTCTATGATCTAATATTATCCTTCCTTCTTGGTCTGTCGACGATATCAGCACTTGCTGTAGAGCACAAGCTAGCTCCTACTGGCCAGCTTTTATCTAAGGATTAAGGCAAGTTTAAATAACCAAACCAATGTAAATTGTTGTTGTATACATATTGGAGTGTCGGGTAAAGGGTAAATCAATTCCCATGTGGATAGTCTTGGTGTCATGGTAAACAGTACTGGATTAATGACAACATGGACTCGGATAAATATCAGATATGGAGAAGTCTGTGGTCAAGGGTGACCAACCACAAAGAAAGCTAATGCACAACAATACAGTAAATAAAAAAGACAATTGTTTGATTATCTTTCATTTGCTGATCCTAAAGATATTTAAGTTTATGATCTTGTGTGACACCCCTCCCCCCATTAGTAGGACTGATGGTGAGTTACAAGTATCATTTGCAATTTGGACTTGATAAATATATACAGGTTGTGTATATCCCTGCAAACTGCAAAATTTACTAGCAGACCAGATGATATTTTTTTTAACAATGGTGTCTGTAGAACAGTGGAATTTTGTGATAATCAATTTCCAAGAAAAATCTTGCTGATTTATTGACATAAAGAAACTATTGCATCTATTATCAAATATGTTATGAAATATAAATTATCTTCAGGTAAGCTCGAAAGAGATTTTCCGGCTAGAAAGAATATCCCTCCCGTTCATGCACATGCAATGTGACCGAATTGTCCAAAAATTCATTACCACATATTTGTATCGCTTTTCTGACGTCATATATTCTAATAGCAGCGTACTCTTCTAAGTCAGTGTAAAAATTATTTAAGATACTGACTTGCGATAAAACCCAACCAACAATCAAAATACATCTTCTTCTAATGAAGCTTTCCAACTAGTCCAATAAATCAGCTCCCCCCCCCCCAAAAAAAAAAAATTCTGTGTTGATGCTCATGGATGATATGTGAGTCTGATGTCATCTGCTTATTTAAATGTAAATTTGCTGAATGCAGATCTTTCCGGAACACAGGTGCGTTCACTTTAGACACTTACCGGTATATGGTAACAGCCAAATCTTGGGCAAAATTCAAAATGGCCGCCTAACATAGGATTTGAACAGGAAACAGTATGCACATTTCGCCAAAAGAATCATACAGCCAACGGTAGCTCAATAACCGCGTAAATATCAGTAAGTATATAAAATATACACCAATGTATGCAGACAAGAGTAGCAGCAGATGTTTGAAGGTTTTAATGAATGGGCGATATCAGACCCTAATCCGAAAATCAATATTATTATATGTGTGGGGCTGATTTATCGGCCTACCTTCCAAAGTGAACATCTGATTCCAGTCAGACAGGATTAATATTTTGCAGGAAATATTGTCATAGCTAAGCACAAAAAATACTGGAGGGTGGAAAAATGAAACCAAAACATAATTTTACCGCAAGATAATCTCTTATTTCAGCTAATGTACTGGATATAATTTGTTGTGTTTTTTCTCTGTGAATCAAAGACATTTTGTTAAAAGGTAATTGAGGGTCAATATTTGTCACAAATAATAATCATATCGCCATGAACACCACCATAAAAATTTAATAATAATAATAGCTAAGTCACTCCCGTATATATATATATATGTGTGTGTGTGTGTGTGTGTGTGTGTGTGTGTGTGTGTGTTTACTCGTTTTGTGAGATCCATTACAATTTATATGCTATTTTTCCAAAACCCATAAGAAGGATGGTTTGTCAAGCTTATTCATCCCAATATAACAATATATGAAGCTCCATCCTTACCTGGAGACATTATACAGTTCTCATGTTCATTTACCACATATGAATATAGTGTTGGTTAGTCACAGCAGGTGTTGATTAGTCTCAATGGTCATTGGTCGTTAAGTAAAGGTGTTGGTCTGTTAAAATATGTATTGGTCAGTCTGGCCTACTCTGTTGAAGTTTTATAAACCCTAGAGTGTCCAGTCATGTTAAACTCATACAAAGGGCTATAGTGACGTCCGTAAGGGAACCGACTATTTCATTTTCGAGGAAGGGGATGGGGGTGGGATGGGTCTTTATTTCTAGCCAGAATTGTTTACCCTTTAATTTAAAGATATACTTTTTTTAACTATGATAATGGATACAATCAGTTCTTTTCCCCAAGAAATCAGAGGAAGAATATTTTTTCAAGCCAAATGGGGACCGGATGTTTTTCAAAACATTCCCAGCCCCCACCTCCAACCTTCCAAACATCACCACATGCAGAAAATTAAATGGTCGGTCCCTAATGTTAAGCACCCTAAAACCACCTTGGTGTCCCAGTAATGTTAATTTCTATGCATCCATAAAATGGTACAGTATTGTTAATTCACTTATATCTCTATCGTATCCCATAATATTTAAATGTTCCCATACATCCACGTGGTGCTCCAGCACTGTTAATTCCCATACACCCCACCCCAACCCCCACTGCTCAGAGCTTTACAATCTTGTCTCCAGAGCATCGACAAGAAATCGCTATCAGACATAAGTTGGTGTTACTCTTACTGTCGCTTTAATGAGCAACGTTAAATGTTATATATATTTTCCTGAAACTGTTGCGCATAAAGTCAAGAAAACTTCGGGTATACTGGTCATGATAAGCTCTAGTCACTATCAGCAACATATAGAACACAACGACCTTATTTTCACTCCCCAGTGATCATAGTAATTTTATTTACATGTTCAGTTATTATGTTATTAAGCTACATTTCTTGACACTGTTCGATGTGCAATCGTTACAGATTAAATGTGCATTGCTTTCGGCGACTAATACTTACAGCGTAAAATTAGGCCATTCTGACCTAGGATGTGTTGATCTCGGGATTATGTTGTTTGTGTTATCATCATCCAAAGGCTGAGCATTTTTAAAGATACAGGATTACACAAATTTGTTTATTGTAGTGTTGTAGTCTTCGACACCAACTTTACGGTTATGTAAGACTTTTTTCTGACGACAGTGCTTGCTAAATATTGTCAAAAGATGCCAGACTTATTCGAAAATGGCCGTGCTGCTTTGTTGTAATCTTTAGCTGAATATGTCACGCCCATTCAGTCCAATTCCTGCCCCACCTCCACTATGTTGTTACCTTCAACCTAAATGACAGGGTCTACCAAGGCAAAGGTTACATATCTTATCTAGAACCAGAGGAATTTATGATCATTACGATCAAAACGTCACGACATTCGTCCTTTGGATCCGATTTGGCAACATGCTGCGAACCTTGTGTCTTTTGAGTTTGATTCTGGCCTGCTCAGGTTTGAATAGTTTGCTTCACTATCTGTCTGCGTATCGATAATATTTACTTTTCTGTCTGCATTTATGTCTGTATGTATATAATATTGACTTTATAAATGCACGTTTGCTATTCTGTCTGTCTTTCTGTCTTTTCATGTCTCTGTCAATCCTTCAGTCACTACTTCTGTCTTCCATCTGTTTGCCAGACCCTTTGTTTGTCTAACAAATCCTTTCTCCACCGGTAGATTTGACCATCTTTCTATCTCTCCTTCTTCGCCCCCTTCTTTTTGTCCATTACTATGCGTGTCATCTGTTGTGACCTTTTTTTAACCCCATTTTTAAACATGGTCATGCAGACCAAACCAAGATCCAGGAGTTGTTCTTCTACCTGTTGAACATTATTGTTGTTGTTGCTGTTCCTATGGCTTTTGGAACTTAGTGTATTAATAAATATTTGCTGATAACAATTAATTTCTATGTTAGCTTGTAGTAACGACTGCACAATTAAGACCCATCTGTTTTAAACCTAAATTTTGATGTTTATATTTTTCCGGGAATAATTTTCTACTCGTATTCTGGCAGCAAGCGTTGTGCATTGTGCACATTCATTTATTGATATTGTAATTAGGAAGATGACAACAGTAATATCGATGAACAATTTTTTTATTTTTCCGAAACTTATTTTGAAACAGCCAGAATCCATTTAAAGAATGGAGGACGGGACATAAACACCTTAGGTTATTCTTCTTTCTTATCACACACCGTATTTTAGCCAGAATCAACAAGATGGAGAGGATCA
The DNA here is from genome assembly GCA_016617855.1 of Megalonaias nervosa. NCBI lineage: Eukaryota > Metazoa > Mollusca > Bivalvia > Unionida > Unionidae > Megalonaias > Megalonaias nervosa. Next base: position 615 of record JAECUM010073505.1, on the reverse strand, counting down.
TGAAAGCATTTGAACAGATCGAAAGGAATCAGACTCTTGCTAAGGCACTCGAGGAGCACTATATGGCTTTTGAGGAGGCTTACGCCAGGGACAGGGTAAAGCAACGATATTCCTCTCTCTCTCTCTCTCTCTTTCTTCTTTATACGATGTTTGGAGAAGAAAAAATACGAAATCGGGAAACAATGATATATATTACAATATTCTTTCAAAACAAAGAAACTTAACATTGAACTGATTCTGCGTGTTATTTGCACATAAGAAATGCGCGTAATTACCATTAGATTTTAATTTACAAAAAGACTCAAAGATATCTTGAATTTAAAGTTCCCCGTTTTTATATGTTTTTAGATTTTGTAAACGTCGTTTACCATGTAATAAGGTCTGAAAAGTCATACTTATATCTTCACATTATCTTTTAGCAGGAGGAAGGAAAAAGAGCTATAACACATGGCTCGAGCTTTAGCTGTCATAACGAGCACCTTCCACTGGAAGAGGGTACCACCTCAGGTATCTCTCTCTCTATATCCGCCTAACCTAAAGTTTTGGTCGTTGTCACGCTTTGCCCGGTGACATTAATGAATATGTGCATGAGAAAATTATATATATATATATATA
>JAECUM010073494.1:0-12654 GCA_016617855.1 Megalonaias nervosa | reverse complement strand
CGTCATCGATACCGTGTGCGAATGTTGTCTGAATGTCTTGAAAGGCACAATACCTTTGTCTAAACACCAGAAAGAATGCTTAGCCAAACATCGACACGTTCTTCTCCAAATGGTCCAAAAGAAAATACCCATTGGTCAAAAGAAAAAGGTGTTGGTGCAACGCGGAGGAATTTTGCCTTTTTTACCCATGTTACTGAAAGGATTAATGGGCACAATAGGAGGACCCTTACTGAAAGGAGTAATGGGAACAAGAGGAGGACCCTTGCTGAAAGGACTATTGGGAAACATCCTGGGAGGATGAAGATTAAATGATCCAAGAAGATAAAAGGGACCTCTGGAGTCAAAAGATCTCAGACGTGATCCTTGAAATCCAATGGAAGGACGAAAACTAGCTTTAGTGCCTTACAAACGATGGATGGAATAGCATCGTTGGCAAGAACAACGAACCCCTCATTTACCTCCCAATCCTCATTTGACCGAGATGTCCCAGTTACAACATGAACTGCAATCCTTGATGGATCTCAGCGATTTTGTCAGAAACGGAAAAATCTCAACGGTACGGTCAATTGTTGCAACGACTGCAACTCTTTCACCAGAAAGGTTTAGACGAAACAGCTCTACCCACTCTGAAAGATTTTAAGGTCTTGATGAGTTCACCAACACCACCACCACCACAACCACTACCACTCCCAGTGGTCAAGACAGATGCAGCACCACGGTTGCCTGAGGAAGAAGAGGCAAGAGAAGTCTTTCAAACACCGTCAGCAGCTCCCATCCCTAGTAAGACTGCAGCGTCCTTGTTGACCCCTTCCCCTACACGGCAACGAGAAGAACTTAAAGCTTGGGTTAAAAAGATGATGTCCACTCCACCTTCGACAGAAGTGAAAAAAAAGGAAGGGAAAGCAGAAGTGAAAAAAGAAAAGACTAAACTAACTTCGACTTCTACTCCTGTGGCACATCGGACACGTAAAGCCATTTCTAAACCACTTCAGAGTACCATCAGTGAAGAGTGGATCACTTATTAAAAAAATGGAAAAGGTGTTAGCCAGCATTTACTACGATCCATCCCATCCTGCAGATTACGGAGGAGTTCAGAAATTGTATCGTGCTGCCAAAACTCGACTGAAAAGTGTTCGTGTACCTCAAGTGCAACGCTGGTTACAAGAACAAGCCACGTACACCTTACACAAACCCATTCGACAAAAATTTTCCAGAAGTCGCACCCAAGTGGAAGGCATCGATCATCAATGGCAAGCCGATTTAGCCGATGTCTCTCATTTGGTTACCTACAATCGTGGTTACAAATATTTGTTTTGTGTCATCGACGTCTTTTCCAAATTTGCTTGGGTCGTGCCATTGATTTCCAAATCGAGCAATGAGTTAGTGCGAGCCCTCAAACTGGTGTTGAAACAAAGCGGTCGTCACCCTCTTCGATGGCAAACTGACAAAGACACCGAATTTCTGATCCAAGCTTTCCAAAAAGAAGTGAAGAAACGAGACATTCATTTTTTCACCACCGAGAATCCCGAAACCAAAGCCAGCATCGTGGAACGTTTTCAACGCACCTTGAAAGAACGCATGTGGAAATATTTTACGCATCAACACACTCTCAAGTACATCGACGTCTTGCCACACCTCGTCGAATCGTACAACCAATCTTACCATCGGAGCATTGGACGTGCCCCCCAAGAAGTGACTACTGATTGCGAAGTGGCCGTCTTCGAGCGTCTGTTTGGTACGTCCCCAACAGTGACTGTCCCCAAGAAAGGTGGAGTGTTGGCATCAGGAGATTGGGTACGCATTGGCAAAACCAAACGCACTTTCGACAAAGGTTACTTACCCAACTGGACTACCGAATTGTTTCGTGTCACCGAACGTGTGCGTGGCCGTCATCCTCCCGTCTATAAATTAGAAGACATGAACGGAGAAGTGTTAAAAGGAACATTTTACTTGCCCGAGTTACAACGTGTGACCAAAAAAGAAGACGACGTGTACGAGATCGAAAGCATTCTCGATCGAAGAACCCGAAAAGTATGAAAGAAACGTGTCAAAGAAGTCAAAGTACGTTGGAAAGGATATCCTCCCAGTTTTGACTCTTGGATCGACGCTTCGCAACTCATTGACTATAAAAAGAAGTGATCACCATACCCTTCAACACAGCCTCAGCTACTACAGTGACCACTCCTTCCCCCAGTTCTTCTCTGCAAGATCTACAAAAGCAACCCTTGTGTGTGTGGTGTGGAGAACGTGTGCCTAAAAGGCAAATCGTCTTTTTCTGCCAAATCTTTGTGGTGTATTATGTCATCGGTACTGCCATTGCCAATTTGAGTTTGCAACAAGGAGACAAACAATTGTGGACCATTTTACTCAGCTGTTGCATTGATTACTTTCTTCCCAATCCGTCCCTGAAATACTCTTCTAACGGGAACAACAACGGGAACCTTGCGTCCAACGTCAGTCCCCCTTCCAACAGTCACCCTAACCATCCTCTTTCAGACACTCCTCTAACCTCCAGTGATCCCTCGGACACTAGAACTTTGGAATTATGAATAACCAATTTTATTTAACGTTACCCAGTGACAGTTCCATGGAGGTGTTTCCCAATAACACTTTGTGCTGTTTTTCGGCCAGATTGCCAATTTGAGTTTGCAACAAGGAGACAAACAATTGTGGACCATTTTACTTAGCAGTTGCATTGGTTACCTTCTTCCCGTCTCTGAAATATTCCTCTAACGGAAACAACAACGAGAGTCTTGTGTCCAACGTTAGAACCCCTTCCAACAGTCACCCTAACCATTCTCTTTTAGACACTCCTCTGACTTCAAGTGACTCCTCGGACACTAGAACTCTGGAATTATGAACAACCAATTTTACTTAACGTTACCCAGTAACAGTTCCATGGAGGTCTTTCCCAATAACACCTTATGCTGTTACACGGCCAAATTACCTCAGGCCATCCAAATGGATCACGAGGTCCATTGGGAAGTGGCTTTAGTGGAAATGATTCACCCTACACAAATCAAAAACATCGTCTAGCATCAAAACACTTTTACGGTAGAAGTTTATGACGAACAAATGCAACAAGCCCTGGATGAACGCGCCGGTGTAGCTGACTTTATGAAATCACAAGACCACAAAACTAAACAAACCACTTATCTGTTGAAAATTCCTGCGGGCTATTATTTTAGTGGTCAACATTTGGTGAACGCCATTGCTGACAGGTTCAATTTTATGTTTGGTAAAGCCTTCGAGAAAGCCAGAAGAAGTGTCACCATCGAGTACCACAAAATAGCTCGTCGCCTAATGATGAAATTTTCAGAGGACAAAGTATTGGCTATTACATTTTGTCCTGAATTATATGACATTTTGGGTGGAGACCTCAAGATGATCAAGATTATAAACGAAATCCGAGCCATGACCAGTAACTTGGATTTTGCGAAATATTTTCGATTCCCTGTAGAAATGAATCAAGGACTGAATTTGATGTTTGTGTACTCCGATGTGGTGGAGTACAACGTGGTGGGACACACCTCCGTACCGTTACTGCGTGTCATTCCTTTCAAAGTGGATTCTGCCACGAACGCTGACGAGGAAGGTGGAAACACCTATCATGTTCACCGCGAATTTGTACATCCTCACTATTTACCCGTCAGTAAGTCGTATTTCGACACTGTCAACATTACTATAAAAGGAGATCTGGGACAAAATATTCCATTCACCAAAGGGAAAGTCACAGTGAAACTCCATTTTTGAAAACGATTACTCTAACCCTTTGTCAGTCATGTATCCTGTGTACCAAGGAGTCCCTCGACAGCGAGGACATGGTTCAGGTAATATGTTAAAATCTAACTTTCGTAAAGTGGCTCCCATTTTGAAACCGATGATGACACGGGGATTGCACGCCTTAAAAGATGCCTCGTTGACGCACGGCAAAGAATTTATCTAAAATGTCATCATTGACAAACAAAACCCAAAAGAAGCTTTCTTGAGAGCAGGCAAAAATGTCTTGCTTCAAACGGGCGAAGACATTTTGGGCCGGCGAGAAACTCCTATAAATGCCCTGGGCAATGCCGAGTCAGACATTCCTGCTTCCCTGACGCCACAGCAAGGACAAGGCAGAAAAAGACGACGAAAACACCCCTTGAGAGGACTTCACACCCCTAGAGCTAGAAAGACTAAGAAAAGAAAAACCGTCCGAGAGTTAGACGTTTTTGATTATTAAAAAACAGAAAATGATGCACCGAGAGTCTTGTGCTTGTTCCAAGTCGGAACTGGATTTGTTTGCCATGCCACCCACCATGATGACGATGCAAGAATCCCAATGGGTCGAATTTCATCCCGTCTCCTCTTTGACGGATTCAGCTCCCATCGAGTTTGAAATCAAAGGACAACCTGAAGATTACATCGATCTGAATAGCAGTTACTTGTATCTGAAACTGAAAGTGATCAAAACCGACAACACCAATCCGGGAGCCGATGCCAGAGTAGCTCCCGTCAACAATTTCATGCATTCCTTGTTCAGCGAAGTGGATTTGTACTTGAATAACAAACTGGTCAGCAACAGTATGGATACTTACCCTTACCGAGCGTACCTAGAAAATCTCTTGACGTATGGAAAAGAGGCCAAGAACACTCATCTGGATGCTTGCGTGGTATGGAAACATGACACCGCAGGTGAAGACACGTTTAACGACACAGCCCTGACAGCCGATGACAATCCTCACAATGTGGGTTTTAACAACCGTCGAAGGAAAATCCTGCAAGGTCGTAGTTTAGAACTGATGGATTGCTTGCATTTGGACATGTGGTTGCAAGACAAGTATTTGCTGGACGGGGTGGATATTCGCTTGAGACTGAATCTCAGCAGTGTCGCTTTCCATTTGATGGCTCATGCCAACGAGTACAAAACCATCATCCAAGAAGCCAGTAGAAGTGTTACCTAAAGCGGGAAACGACATCAGTCAAACATTGAGCAGATCGACCGCCAAGTATCCGATACGACGTGTAGAAGTGAAAACATTTACCATTGCTGCTGGACTCCGATCCAAGATCGAAGATCATCTGTTCCAAGGACAGTTACCCAAACGTTTAATCATTGGCACCGTCAGTAATGCAGCCCTCAACGGAGCTCACGATCAAAATCCTTTCCAGTTTAAGCACTACAGAGTGTCCAAGATCGAAGTCAGTCGCGATGGCAAGACCTTGTGTACCAGGTCCTTCGAACCTAACTTTGCCCAGAAGAATTACTTGAGATCGTACTTATCCCTGTACGAAGCTACCGGACAACTAGGAACCAACACCAGTCACAGCATTTCGTACGAAGATTATGTAGGAGGTTACACTTTGTGGGCCTTTGATTTCACTCCAGACCAAGGCAGCGATGAGGGACATTTCCACCCTATAAAATCCGGTCACCTGCGTGTGGAACTTCAGTTTGCAGAAGCTCTCACCGAGACGGTCAACGTCATCTTGTATGCCGAATTCGATAATACCATAGAAATCCACAGTTTGAGAGAAGTCATTCTAGACTATTAGAAACAATGGAAGACACTTATCTCTCATTGAACGGTAGAGAATCTTTGGACATGGAATGGGAGGAGAGCGTGAAAACAGAATCCCAAGACCAAGACAAAGAGGACGAAGTAGTGGTCAAGTCCAGATGGCCAGAACAAGAACAACATTTAGTGTCGTGTTTTGCTAAATACCTGGCGGATACAATTACGGAATTGAGCAAGAAATATTGTTATGGATGTCAAAACGATCATCCCAGTCAAATTCAACACGATAAATGTATGATGATGAGTCAAGAAGAATAATTGGACGAGGATCTGGGCGACGCTTGGAGTCTAATCTCGGAAGAAGCAGTGTTGCATGAGTGGTATAAAGGCTTACGTGATCATTCCTGCTCAGGCACAGATTCCATGGTGTGTGGACAATATTGTGTGTATTTTCTTCATCAACGCATTTAGTGACTTATTTTGATCGTCACTCTTCTAGAAACGATGAGAACGTAGATCGATGGTTTTGTGACAATTATGGCTATCTTTTGTCGTTAGCTAGGAAACGTAGTGTACATCAATGGCCTCATGACTTACATCAATGGAAATCTCACATGATTTCACAACGTTGTCAACCTTGTCAAAAATAATTTATTTGATGTTATTGTTACTTGTTAATTGTTATTAGTTGATTGTTGGTTGAATAAAAAATGTTGTGTTTTGAAAAAATGTGTCTGTCGTTTGTCTTTTTTAAAAAAAAATGTGAATATATGCTCTTTGACTTTCTCTCTATCCCTCACCATGACATTCGCTATCATAGCGTTCCGACACTAAAGCCTAGTAGGGATGTTTTATATCGCGTCCGCGTTTGAACCATATAAAGCGGGTTGGTCTCCAGTCTGGCCATCCACTGTTGACTCGTCAACCTATGAACATGCCTTCCAGACTAGCCAAGCTGAACGAAGCTTACGTCAATTTACATCGTGTCAGGCTAAACCTGATACCGAAGCCTGAAGAGATAGAGAATGTCAGGATGTTAGCCATAGCCCAAGACCTAGTAGAAGAGGTTTTCAGAGAGGAAATAAAAAAAGAACAAGAAGAATGGACAGAGAAGTACAGACTTCAGAAACAGAGAGAACAGCAACAACAACAGCAGCAACAACAGCAGCTGCAAGAACCAGACAGAGGTTTTGTCGACTGCCGTGTGGACACCAAAGAGTTCTCCTTCTCTTTCCGCAGAAGCAGGCCGTATCGTATAGGAAAGCCTGCTGCCAGACGGGGACGCAATCTTAGACAGTAAAAAAAGATTGCTATCACTCCCGTTAACAAAAAAAAAACAGCCCTTTTCAGCGCTACCCCAATACTCTAGAAAAGAAATACTAATTCAATTTGCCAAAACAAATTTGTGTGTTTGTGTCTTTAAAAAATAAATAGAAGTGTGTCTATAAGCACTTCGTTTCTTTTGTCAGTAAAAAATCCACCCTTTGTTTTCTCTGTCTTGTCAAATCGTGCATGTCTGTGTTTGTAAGTAAAAAGTAAATAAGTCAACGTGAGTGTTTCTTTTAGGTCCGCAAGTTTGATGTTTTGTTTTAGGTTATGGTAAGTTTTGGTGACAGGATGAAGTTTTCCTTCACGTTCGTGCTCCAGGAATATAAAGCGGAGCACTCGTCAGTCTGGCTACCATTGTTGACTAGTCAACTTAAAATGAAGATGAACAGACTACAAAAACTGTTGGAACTCCAGATGCACCCGGAGCATTCCAGGCGTCTCCTGGATGAGCTGACTATGGAGGCGGTACAGGAGGAAGCCAGGTTAAAAGAAGAGGAGAGAGAAAAGAAGAGAAAGAAAAGAAAAGAGGAATCCTGCCTCACTTCTTCATGAGACCTCAGTGTGAGGTCAAACCTGAGGTGAGGACGCCTACACAACCACTACCAACACCGCAGCCACTACCAGTACCACAACGACCTAGAGCCGCTGTCCCTCAAATTGAAAATTGGGAGGTGGAGGTTTTGGAGGAATTAGAGAGACAGCGGCAAGAATGGGAGCCGCAGCAACATCATCCCCGGCTATAAAACAGAAGAAGACAGAGAGCAGTCTTCAGAATCCCAGAAACTGAAGACTGGGGATCTGAAGCCAGTCAACTTCCCTCTGCGCTCCCAAGAACAAACATCATTTGGGAGCAGGACTGGAGCCGACGATGCGTATGTGGGGCCAGACCTGGTAGGTGTAACCATTAGCCAGGTGCAATTGGAGTTCCAAGAAAAAACAGCCCTTCTGAGGGCTAACCAAATCTCTAGAAAAGAGAGACTATTCATTTTGCCAATTGGTGTGAATGTAGAGTAGTGTGACTATAAACACTCACTCCTTTACTGTTGTGTGTGTGTGTGTGTGTGTGTGTGTGTGTGTGTGTGTGTGTGTGTGTGTGTGTGTGTGTGTGTGTGTGTGTGTGTGTGTGTGTGTGTGTGTGTGTGTGTGTGTTTGCATGTTTTATGCATTCTCGTCCGTTGGTGTGGATAGTAGGTATGGAATGTTTTATGCATTCTCGTTCATTGGTGTGGATAGTATATATGGTGTGTGTTTTATGCTTTCTCGTTCGTTGGTGAGGATAGTAAATAGGTGTGTGTTTTATGCATTCTCGTTCGTTGGTGAGGATAGTAGGTATGGAATTTTTTATGCATTCGCGTTTATTGGTGTGGATAGTATATATGGTGTGTGTTTTATGCTTTCTCGTCCGTTGGTGAGGATAGTAAATAGGTGTGTGTTTTATGCATTCTCGTCCGTTGGTGTGGATAGTAGGTATGGAATGTTTTATGCATTCTCGTTTATTGGTGTGAATAGTAAATAGGTGTGTGTTTTATGCTTTCTCGTTCGTTGGTGAGGATAGTAAATATGGTATATTTTATGCATTCTCGTTCGTTGGTGTGGATAGTAAATAGGTGTGTTTTATGCTTTCTCGTTCGTTGGTTTGGATAGTAGGTGTGGAATGTTTTATGCATTCTCGTTTATTGGTGTGGATAGTAAATAAGTGTGTGTTTTATGCTTTCTCATTCGTTGGTGTGGACAGTAAATAGGTGTGTGTTTTATGCATTCTCGTCCGTTGGTGTGGATAGTAAATAAGTGTGTGTTTTATGCATTCTCGTTCGTTGGTGTGGATAGTAAATAATATGTGAAGTGAGTGTAAGGGATGTTTTCGTTCACGTCCGTGCTTGACGTATATAACGCGGAACGCTAGTCAGTCTGGCTACCCACGTTGACTAGTTAACACCTATCAAGATGGAAGTATTTAACCAATTAAAAGACAGTTGGTATTGGATGATGGATGGATCATACGTACTGGATAGGCTTGAAAAGGAATGGAGGTTCCCAGTCAGCCAAGACTTAGTGACCAGACTAAAAGTAGCCAGTTTTGAATTACAAGGGATGATAGTGGAGGAAGCGGAGAAGTTGAGAGGCTTCATACAACTTAAATATGTAAGAGTGGGAACTTTGAAACAAGTGACTGATATTGTTATAGAAGTCAGATGTTATTTGGAAGACATATTCCATTTAACCGAGTGGCCTTCTGTCAAAAAAGGCTTAGACGGATTAAAGAAAGGAGAAGAGATTATGAAAAAGGTAATGGGAGAAGAGGTGAAGAAATTAAAAGAGATATAGACAAAAGAGAGAAAGGAGAAGGAAAACCAAAAAAAAAAAAAGAAAGAGGACTTTGAAAGACTGAGCATAAACTGGATGAAAATACAGAAAAACTTTAGAGACATGGGACATCCAGACTAGATTCCAGACGAAGAAAAGAAAAAAGACGAAGAAAGGAATCATTGGAAAATTAAGAAGCTGGTGGAAGAACTGGAGACAATAGAAGCAAAAAAACCAAAGGCCCTTTTCAAGGCCACTCCACTGCCTCGAAAAGATTTATTCTTTCTTGCCTAAAAAAATTTAAAACATACTTTAATATTCACTGACACGAACGTGAATGCATCACACTTTGTATAGAAATGACACAGGTGGCATGACGTCACGGTCCTTGCTACATTGTTGCAAGTGTCCAGTACCGTGACGTCACCCTACCTGCGCCATTCGTCTTGTCCCTATACAAAATTCCCATTGTCCGTAGACAGTCCCAGGGTGTCGCTATACAAAATTCCCATTGTCCGTAGGGTGTCCCACGGTGATATTTTGTCCGTAGAAATCTTGTCCGTAGGGTACAAAACAGGGTCCCGTAATGCCAATTCCCATTGTCCGTAGGGTATCCCACTATACTACTGACGGTGAGTGGAAATTGGAACTGCTTCTGTACGCTTTCAGATGTAAAAGTGAGATTTCCAAATAATAAAAAAATGAATTAACTGCCGCATTTTTTGGACAGATGTCCTAATTTTTCCGACTATTCATGCTAGAATTTTGAGCTTAAAATTGGCCAATGAATTTGAACAAAGCCTCGCGTGTACTGGGAGATAATGATACCATAAGCTGAGGCGCTGACTACCATGGGTCACTCTGTTAGTACATTTGAATGCTTATTTATCTCGCCATTTCTAAATCTGGTTATGATCAAGTCTCCTATTAATAAAGAGCTCTGGCTTGTTTCAATCCACAAAGCTGTGAGGGAACGAGTGGAAATTGTAACAGTTTTATTACGCTTTGAAATGTAGGGCTAAGTTTTGCCATTCTTCCACTTGGCCGCATATTAACTGGGAGAGAATTTTATGTAGTTTTATATTTTGGACATTTGTGCTTCACAAGCTAAGGCGCTGACTATAATGGATCAAGTGTTATTAAACTTGAAAGCTTAGTCATGCCGCCATTTTTAAATTGTTTATGATAACGTTTCTTGTTGTTAAAGAAATGTTGGATTTGTTTGGATCTAAAAGGCTTCTTTGTTAGTACACTTGAATGCTTCGTCAAAACCGTAGTTTTAAACTTGGTTATGATGAAGTTTATTATAATTTTTTTTTTTTTTTTAAAAAAAAGTCGGTCTTGCTTGGTTCTACAAATGAAATTTATTATTAATGAAAAGGTTGGCCTTGCATGGGTCTACAAATAAATTTTATTATTCTTACAAAAATGTCGCCCTTGATTGGCACTACGAAGATCTGATGGAGGGAGTGGATTATAGAGCATCTCTAAATCTCTACAAGATTCAAAGCTAAGCTATGTAAGTTTAATAGATAATTAAATTATCAACGACGCTTTTCAGATACATGTCCGAGTTTTTCCCCTCATTATCCTATATTTTCGTTCTAGGACTTGGCAACTGAATTTACACAAAGCTTCAAATTTAGTAGGAGAAAATAACACGTCAACTTCCTGTTTGCACGTCTTTGAGGGGGTGAGTGGAAATTGGGATATCTTTAAAATCCTTTGAGACACAGAGGTAAAATTTTCACTCTTATAGAAAATTGAATTATCTTGGACCTTTTGGAACACATGTCCTAGTTTTCTCGATCAATCATACTAGATGTTTGTTGAGCTGAAACGCAGCCAGTGAATTTAGCCAAAAGCCTGTCATTTACTGGGACGAAATGTATACCTCGGCGTACTATTTAGCACAAATTGTTCCTTTACCTGAGGTACCGACAATAGTAGATCAATAAATTAGTACAGTTTAATGCTAAGTCATGTACCCGTTTTCAAATTTGGTTATCATAAAGTTGTTGTTTTTTATTATTAAGAAAATGTTGGATTTGTTTTAATCGAGTCTGTAAGATCGCGAGTGCAAATTAAAACAGCTATACTACCCTTTGAGTTACATAACTAACTTTTGCAGTTCTAATAGAAAATTGCAATATCTACAATTGAAATGAAGCATTTCTTAGTTTCTCTGATACTTTATACAAGATCTTTTAGCTGGAACCTGACCAATGAATTTACACAAAGTCTCGCATTTTCTGGAAGCAAATTAGCTCTGTTAGCTAAAGCTCTGCTCATATTAGATCACAAGGTTAATACAGTTTGAAATTATAACTGTCTTGCGATCGCGTTTACATTGTGAAGTATTTCATTGATTATTCTAAAGTTATTTGGTTCCAATTGGTAGTGTGTGCCACGTTGCGTGAGAAAATTTGCTAACAATTCCTGCCTCATGTTTATACATGTTCTCTGGTAGAATTCGTAATTCAAAGTACTTTGGGTAATGACAATACGTGTTATATATTATTACGACTTTAGTCCGATTCTGAAATAAAGAAACTACCTGTCCGTGACTTAGTCATTGCGTCACAGTAAAGTTCACGGTTAATTCAAAGAGAACCTTGCCGCGGTGGTGAGAAACTCTGTTTGTTTTGCAATCAGCCATTGATGTCATCGGTCGGCTTAGGTTTAGAGACCGGAAAACCCGACATTATATCATATCAGTGCTACTACCCCAGACAGCTATATAATCTTTTAATTGTCAGTCCTTCTCCGGTGTTAGTAATAATACCGTAGGCGGCACGTGACAAAAGTTGGCGGCATCGTCCGGGATTTGAAATAGGCATAAATATCATCTTTACGAGCAAAGCATTATTAGGAAGTATTGTTGAAATTTTAAGAGAGTTTCCATTCTGTATATTTTGTATTTTCACATTTTCATGTTTCTTAGCTTTCAATTACTTACAGTAGTAGTGAAACAAATATTGGCCAGATATATTATCTCAGACAAGTCGGTTCATTGGAAACGGGTAAGTATTTCGTTGATGAGAATTTATAGCATCTGTTAACTCTGTAATAAGTTGAGGCAATGTATCATTTATTGATAGTATTACTGTACGATGATATAGTTCATTAAATTGTTATACCTTTCCCCTTATTATTTTTATATTTTATATACCTAGACCGTCGACCCTGCTGACTGGGGGCTCGGAGCTATTAATCTTTTAATTGTCCGTCCTTCTCCGGCGTTAGCAATAATACCGCTGGGGTCACGTGACAGTGTACTTTGTCCATTCCGCCAAGTCCTTTTTGTATTTCTTCCTTGTATTTGGTCATTAACATCTCATGAATCTATAACTGGTGTCACATGACATTAGTAGTATGTACAGTAGCATCGATTACATGCTTTGTATCTACAATATAATCATTATCTTCATACCAATGATTTCAATTGCATAGTCAAAATCGTCACCAGCATCGGTAATTTTCGGTAATTTAAACAGTGAACGTTGTGCTCTCGTCACACGCA
>JAECUM010073493.1:0-12638 GCA_016617855.1 Megalonaias nervosa | reverse complement strand
ATAGGCTAATTTGTATATTACAAAACACTTTACATGCAACCAAACATTATCGACAGGTAAAATCAGAATTCAAGAAATTTATATCTAAACACAAAGATCTGAAATAACAACCTGAACAGAATACTTCTTGAAGTTGTACAATCCTGTGCAAATCTGCAAACTCAGTGAAACATTCACAAATTGTATATCAATCCACAGGGGTGGTCACCTTTACGACATACAACATTGGGAAAAAACAACATTGCAGACAGTTATTACACTCAGATTAAGATTTAGCTTAACTATACCAATTATTACATTCAGACAAAGAAATAGCTGAACAATTCCAATTATTACATTCAGACCAAGATTTAGCTTAACAATTCCAATTATTACATTCAGACCAAGATTTAGCTTAACAATTCCAATTATTACAGTCAGACCAAGATTTAGCTTAATGATTCCAATTATTACACACAGGCTAAGATTTAGCTGAATGATTCCAATTATTACACACAGGCTAAGATTTAGCTTAATGATTCCAGTTATTACACACAAACTAAGATTTTAATGAGTCCAGTTATCACACTCAAACTAAGATTTAGCTAAAGGATTCCAATTATCACACACAAACTAAGAGTTAGCTAAAGGATCCAATTATTAAACTCAAACTAAGATTTAGCTTAATGAGTCCAATTATTACACTCAAACTAAGACTTAGCTTAATGAGTCCAATTATTATACTCAAACTAAGATTTATCTTAACGATGCTAATTATTACACTCAGACCAAGATTTAGCTTAGCAATTCGTGAATCAGATATAAGAAGTTTCACAATCCTTTAAATATTTAATTTTCTACTACTTTCCAGCTATTCATATTCCTCGTACCTCTTTCGGCAATGGCATCCACGGTAATGTTTCCCGCTATTTCGCCTTCTGGATATTTATCTGTCGTCATAACAATACGAAGTCGCTGATTGGTTAAATGCTGTATCAAGCTGAATGCGACATCACTCCAAGTACCACATATCTAGTTAAAGGGCGATTAATACATGCATGTGATTATGTATGTGATTATCTGATTTGTAAATATAGGCTTTATACAGAAGTTATATCAAGCACTCTCTTTCTAGCCTAGATCACAATGCTTGTTAAGATTATAAGATTTCTGCAGAAAGTCACGATCGCGCATATAATTTTCAACGATGACAAGAAAACACTGACAAAAAGCTGAGTCAGACTTCTTCACAGCATGCCTATAGTTTCTGTATCTCCAAATTTCCTGTTAAACTGAGATTTTTACATTGCCTTGCCGGTGATACTCCTGGCATTATATCTACTGTTTGCAGAGGTAGTGACAGATACAAGGAAGATTTCCAATTCTTAACAAGAAGAATTCAATTATGGTCACTGGAAACATAAAATTACACGATAACGAGTAGTGACCATTAAAACAGTGCATGACCAAGTGCACTTTAATATGGGCAATATGGTATCTACACGAAGCTAAATCTTACAATGAATATAAATCCAGTAGGTGTCCTATGGTGCCTTTCGTTATTATCATATATTATAACTTGTTATTATTTGCAATATGTATGACATTCTGCATTTTTGCTATTGTATAAAGTGGTTTATTTATCAAACGATGTTGGTTATATTATTTGCAGCACCTCTGTCATTTCCGTGGTATTTTGTTATTGTATAAAGTGGCTTCCTTCATCATATGTTGTGTACTTTTTATTATTTTGCAGTATATAGGTCATTTTGCGTTGTGCTTTTGCTATTTTAGAAACTGGTTCTTCGTTAAATGCGGTAGTAAGGCATTATCTTCAGTAATTTTGTCATTATGTTCTACTATTTTTTATTGACGGGGTGCTTACTGTTTTATATGTGTTGCATTTCCTCTACATTTTTACTGCTCTGTCTTTTTTATTCGGTGGTTATATATTTATATTTGGCAATCATTCTGAACAGTGTTTAAAATATTATGAATTGAGATGTAAATTATCATGGTGTAACGTTTCATGGTACAACAAGGCATTATGGTGTAATGTGTAATGTTACAATAATGTAAAATGGTGTAACGTTTATTAGTACAGCAAGGTATTATGGTGTAATGCTTAATAGTGCAACAAGGTATTCTAGTTAAACGTTTAATGGTGCAGCATTGTATTATGGTGTAACGTTTAATGGTACAGCAAGGTATTATGGTGAAATGTTTAATAGTGCAACAAGGTATTATGGTGTAACGTTTAATGGTACAGCATGGTATTATGGTGTAACGTTTAATGATACAACAAAGTATTAAGGTGTAAAAATTAATGATAAAACAAGGTATTATGATGTAACGTTTAATGGTAGAACCAGGTATTATTGTGTAACGTTTAATGGTAGAACCAGGTGTTATGGTGTAACATTTAATGATACAACAAGGGATTTGGCTCATTTATATTAATGATTAAAGCAAACGTTCGAGCTACACACCTTTGATTTTGATCTTTCCCGTTTTGTGAAAAGCCTTTTAAGAAGAACTTTATTTGTATCGTCTAGCAGATACAAACTCTTTGGACGTCCAATCCTGAAATAATAATAATAATAATAATAATAATAATAATAATAATAATAATAATAATAACGTTTATTTGTAATACAGGCCACTGGCCCATGATACATATCCATAGAACATGTGGTACAAGAGCGTCTTTTAGTGTGTGACAGTAGAACATCGTATCTGTTGGATCGAGGTAATCATTGTTATATTTATTTCTAAATGGGTGAAATGTTATTATGTATTTTACAGTAATCACACAATATGAATTAAAGATAACTCTAAAGCCTCTGTAGAGCAAACATATATCGATATAGAGTCTAGGCAGCAAGAGTTGTTGATAAACAGCTTCTCTAATATTTCTGGCTATTATTGTAAACAGTGCTAAATTAGTCATCACAATGTTACTAGTATCATTTTTTTCATAAAAATCCAACCTTTGTCTAATGTTTGATTGTTATATACAAAGGCAGGTAAATATTTACTTTGTAAGTAAATATTTACTTTGTAAGTCTCCATATAGCGGACAAGCTGTAATAAAATGAAATTCTTCTTCGATATTAACATTACAAATTTGACACAATCTATCTTCATAAAAAATATTTGTTGCTTTCTTGTCTTCCTGTATCATCTCTGATTTGCAAATTACCAGCTTTAAGCATAATGCTTGTGTAACAAAAAACTATATCTCCTAATATTTCTAGATATCTTGGACAATAAAATTGTATTATCACTGACCTATAGAAACACAGTATTAAAATATATTCATATCTTTAACTAAACATTCTAAGAAATGTATTTGCATCATTTATGACCAAACATCGCCAAATCCATAAGGAAATAGAAGCTTTGTAAAGGTGTTAGCCCGGCAATAACTATTTCTCCCCATCTTGATTGTAAATTTAAACATTGTTTAGGATATCTGTCTTTAGATATTTTTAGAAATCTAAGCCAGCATTTCAAATAAAATTAAATCTTATGTTTCGCATACTAATTCTTCCTAATTCATTATGTACGAATGTATCTGGAGTAGACTTAGGTATACCAAGACGTATTTAGAAATGACGAATAAACATTTTCAATATTTTTGGCTTCATAAAACCTGCCAACCTCAGCCCCGTATTTAAGAAATGGAGTTATCTTCGGGTTAATAATAACAGTACCAATTCAGAACATATGAGATAGCCACCTCTACGAAATACAACCAATCTTGATTTTTTCATATTCACTTTTAATTTCCACTTTAAGCAACATGTATGCAGTTTATTGTGCATATTTTGCAACTGGTGGGCAACGTCAGCAAAAACAATCAAATCATCTTCAGACAACAGTAAAGCTAGCTCTAAGGTTTTTACCGAAACTCTCCTGTTTCCGTCATCTAACAAGGGTTTCAGATCGTTCAAAAATAAATTAAAGAGTAAAAGTGATAAAACAAAACCCTGGAGAACGTTTACTGGACAATTAAACACATCGTTGATAACATTGTTGAACGTAACGCATGCTTTCATATCATTAAGAATTGCCTTAAATTCTTCCACACTAATCAATTCACTAACCAGCTTTTGGCACAGTCAACGTCTATCTACCTTATCAAAGGCTTTTTCATTGTGTAAGGGTGCACACATTTTGTAGATGTTCTCGGAGTACATTTTGTCGTGGTCAGTGTGACACGTAACAGTTAATTCTGACGTATGGGCTAAGCTCGCAATAAATCACCAGCCTGTGATTATTAACCTTCTTTGTTTGGGGACTTGGTTGAGTTTTAATTAGGACACCCTAGGATAACGATCCGTCAGATATGTTAACTTGGGTTTAAGTAGAGGAAAACGACGGAGTAGAGCCAATCCAGAAACAATTTGTGCCATTTGCAACAAGTGTCATAAACTGATTTTTCCAAACTAGTTTTTAATATAGGCGGAATATAGAAAATTATTCTAACTTCGATAGGCATGTGTTAAAATTTTGGCGGTTAGATAAAGTTAATTTTGGTTGCCTAACTTAATGAGGGGTTAGTGTTTCCAGACCAACTTCAAGGTTTTAAGTAATCTCCCTCGCGAAATTAGTCAGTCTAAGTCTCTGAGAGAGGCAAAGAGGCCTGACTCCGAGATCAGTAACAAGTATTTTTCTCGTTAAATTGGACGGGTGTCTGGAACGTTGAGGACACATAAAAGAGAGATTCGGCTTCATGGAAAAGGGAGTGAGTCTTGGAAAAGCACAAGATATGGTCTCAATCACCTAAAATATGTTCTCTGATATATGTTTCTTATTATTTGTTGAATTTATTCGTTTTAAATTCATATTTTAATATTTTCTTGAGGTCGAAAGTTAATGGTTTGCATGCATTGTCTCGAATGTTATATGACACATGTATTCAAGGATTTCACGCATTACGTCTGATACAAATAGAATGACTATGGAAATTTATCTGTCTAAAATTATATGTATCATGTATGCTAGACATTGACATTATTACTATATCTGGAAATAAGTCATGGAATTGCTAGTTAGCAGGTAATGTAGTTAGGACAAGGAGTGAAGTCAATTAATTAATTCGTATAATTAAGTTGTGAATTCTTCTCAAACGAGAATCGATGATGGTGGCATTAGTTTTTTATTCCCCACCGTAGGACGTAATAGTTTATCAAAGAGGTCTAGTTAGGTCATGGTTCCAAATAGGAATGCGGCTAGAAGCTATGAAAAAGATGATAGGGTTATGTGTGTATCAAGTTGCGAACTGACCATATTAGCCTTAGTCTGTCTAGTTACAATAAGACGACATCTGACATAACAAAAGTGGGAATACTGTTTGACTCCAGAAAAGAAAAACCTGACAAATATTAGGCTGCATTTTATTTTATTTAACGGAAAAATACCTCCGTTTGTGTACCACGCAGTGGGAAAAGAGAGCAGACAGCCAAGTTACGGTTGATGAGCCGGAAGAGGCTGGAGAGATAGAGAGAAGAGGAAAAGGAGTACTCTGATTTGTCACCAACTTTGACTTTGAGACGACCGGTAGCAACCAGGTTACGCAGGCATGCTGAACAAAATGAGTTCGATTGCTCACTCGATTCTATGAAGAAATTTGTTTTATCGGTACAACAGAACGTCTAATTGGGTTTCTTTTAAGTTTTGTAGTTCTGTCTCTAGATGAAAGTGTAACAAATGTCATGTTCAATTTCATTTTGTTTGTGTAATTGATTAAGTTGTTAAATTTTACATACGGGGGCTCGTGTTGTTCTATTCTATATCTCTGCTCAGATCTCTGTTCTTCCATCCATTAATTTCATATTTTACGTTGTTTATTACTCGATCCGGGCAATAACACCGTGGTCAATCATCTCCTACATAACGATAACCAAACCAGGCGCCACATAACAAATACTGCATAGAATTGTTTTTTAAATATATATATAGATTAATGTACATAATATAAGCATACTATCTGTTGTAGAATAACCCGCTCTAATTTATTTTCGTCCACTCGTTTATTTAACGTATTATTTAAAATCGATGTAAACACTTTGCCTAATAAAGGAAGTAGACTAATGCCTCTGTAATTGTAGGGTTCATTTGCATCCCCTTTTTCCAAAATGGTATGATGATAGCCCTTGACCAATATTCTGGATAATATCGAACATCAAATAGTTTATTAAATAATATTGTTGATATTAGTACAGTTATGTTGCCCAAACATACAGTATAAAGAAATCGATGGCTAAAGAATCTAATTCCTCATGTTTTAGTTTACTCATTGTTAGGCGAACCTTCTCTTCAGTGTATATTCTAATTAAAGTATTATTAACTATTTGGATGTTTTCATTTTCATGTAAAAAAAGCCCTTTTCTTCAAATTTATATTGCTTTTGCTTGTTTCTTGTAAGAGATTTATACATACGTCTATAGAATTTATAATCTTCAACTGATACAATCTCTGTCGAGCCAAGATTGACCTTTAGAAAGTTTCCTTGGAGATGTCACAGCTAGGTTTCGCTTTCTATTGACTATTGTCATAGATATAAAAGTTTTCCCCTTTGTGATTTATCTCCCTTACATCTCGATTAACCCGACCATACATGTCTTTGTCTTCTGTATATTGTTGTTGTTGTTGTTGTTGTTGTTGTAGGGTTTAACGCCATTTTTCAGCACAAGATGGGCTATACACGGCTGCCAGTATAAATGGTGAAGGAAGAAGCCGGGAAAACCCCGGAAAGAACCACCGACCCACAAGAAGCTACTGGCAAGCTTTCTCACATACCCACATTGGCCGAACCTGAGACTCGAACCCACGCAGACAGAGGTGAGATGACAGTGATCCGTAATGGTGAGCGCTTTAGACCACTGGGCCACTAGGGGCCCCCTTAAATTGTTGAAATTGGTCTATCAAACCTTCACACTGGAGTGGGTACGTGAGAAAGCTTGTCATTAGGTTCCCGTGTGTCGGTGATTCTTTCCGGGGTTTTCTTGACTTCTTCCTCCACCAGATATACTGGCCACCATGTTTAGACTATCTTTTGCTGAAAATTGGCGTCAAACCCCATAACAACAACAACATCATAATGGATAATTTCTGGCTCAGTACCTGTATGAGCATCAACACCGCCCACATTTATCATTTTATAGTCAGCATACTTCGATGTTTCATAACGTATTTCATTTTTTACAACAGTATATACATATTTTCCTCCTAGTGTACAGAGGAATAATAATAATAATAATAATAATAATAATAATAATAATATACGAATAAGAATAATACAAAATAATAAGATTAATAATAATAATGCATATAATAAGGACAAGCTGATATTTGGGGTTAAAAATGACACATTTTTAAGTTTATGTTGTTTTGTATATCTAAGTACTCACTGAGCGTAACGTATGGCAAAGTGGAAACTGGTCCACGATAAAATCCGGACATGAACAGTCGCAACTCCTCGAGTTTTTACGTGACCCGCATTTGGTACAGCGCGACCAACCAGCAAAGCGGTAAAACCTAAAATAGACATTGATATCTGCATAAGAATATTTGATCGTCCGTTAACAGTTAAGAGCGGTGATTTGCCGGATGACGTAATTATATCGAACATCTGACACTGGCGCAAAGTCAGACATTTAGGTGAAGCAATAAAAGCACTGGCGAAGGAATAAAGGAGTAAAAGATTGGAGTTCATGTAAACCATAAAGTTAACTGGAGGTCCATAACTTTAGCACGCGGATCTGACTTCAGCTTCTGGTATGTGAAAACATTCGGGTTATTCTGACCTCAGCCCCAGTCTAATGTCAGAACACTTAACTGTAGCAATTGATATTTACAACTAAAAAAAAAAAAAAAAATAAACCTAAAAACCTAAGAAACTTGAAGAAACAATTTTGTATGCCATTATTTGTATGCCATACAATTTTGTATGCACATATATCCCTAGAAACAAAAACAGAGGAAGTTGATAAGTTGATAACTCAATATACAGTAACATCTGAAGGATGTAATATGACAAATGACGAGGCAATCACTTGTCCGATAAGCAAACGACAATTTTAAAACGAGCAACTCTAATATTGGCAGCTGTGAATGATATAGAGATGAAGGTAATTGAAGGGAATGAGGCAACTGCCTCTAGTTTTACAAATATTCTTAAAAAAAATTCATACGATACACTTTCAAATAGTGAGAATTTTATTATTTTTCATGCGCTACACTTTGAAAAATTGTTATTTTGCGCGTTGTTAAGATACCTCAAGTCACCAAACAGATTTCTCAATTTTTAAATTTTACACAATGCAGTCTCTTTACTCTTGACCAAAACTAGTGGGAATAATATTCTCATTTCTGAGAAAATACAGAAATTTTCATCGGATAATAAAGTACACCTTGTTTTGAAACAAATTCGCAAAAAGGACTTGTATTGATTCTTCCATTATCAATTCAGATCCCATTATCAAAGACCAAGAAGAAAAAAAATAATTTGAGGAGGAATCTTAAGAATTTTAATGACGCCACGTACCATCGTCACGAAACTGTCGCAGCAAAATATTTTAACTTCGGTTACAGTTTAAATGCTTTTCATCGTCTATAACACCGCCCCATAAGATAAGAATCACAAGCATTTCAGGACGATCGAATTGTCTGTCATGGCAAATTTAGATACGAGTTTGAATTTCGGAGTTTTGAGTCTGAGTTTCGTTTTTTATTTGGGGGTGGGTGGGTCGCTCATACAATTCTGATGGCAGGGCCTGGGGAGTGAAATTAATCTACTGGTCAAAATAAATAAATATATGGTGATAAGTATGTGAACCATGCCAACAAAATAATTATATGCGCACTAGCATAGGCAGCCGACTGATGAATTCATTGAATCTACTAATAAACGAATAAATAATAAAGTTTTATCATATATAGAATTTAAACATGTAATCCTAAATCCCCAATATCGATATAGTGATTAAGGATTAAGGACCTTTTTGAGAATTGGAAGAAATCGACCTTCAAAGCTTCTATCACAGACACGTTACTGTCGGATCAAATTCTTGACAAAAACTTTGCCAACAAATTTGAATAAAATGTTGGATTTTTGCGGTGTCCAAATTTGACATATTATGGTACAGGATTAAATGATCAGGGTTTGGTATTTATCAATGTACAAATTTTACCTAATCACTCACAAAGTTAACATAATACTTTACGTTAACTTGTGAGTGATTAGGTAAAATTTACACATCGATAGGTACCCAGTCATGATCATTTAATCCCTATAATTCCGATTTACTTCCTTTCTATCATCATATCAGCAGATTTCATCAACAAAACATTCACTTTCATGTAGATCGAAATTTTCTTTCATTAACCTCTTCATTGCAAGTGAATACTTATTTCAGTCGTTGCTCGCCAAGAGTCGTCGATTCTTTATATAATAATGTACGGTAGAGTGTCATCGCGGGTCATGCCAGTGATATATTATGATCATTATTTTAAGATATAAAAAATGGTTGCTGCTATTTAAACCAGGCTATTATTTTCTTTCTAACATTACTCATGCGTATGACATGTGTTGTTATAGCGTTCGTTGTTCTTACTTTCCACGCATTTCGATCTTTAAAAGCAAAGTCGTGTCCATTTTTAGTGAGATCTCTTGCTCGACATATGACCCTGACCTTCAATAACAGTCAGTGAAAAAATTATCGAGCAAAATGCAATAATTTCTAAAGATTGTCTTGTAAAGTATGTCATACGCTTTCTTTGACAAAAGGGGTGAGTGTTGGAATGCAGGAATGATTGTACAGTTACATTGTTTTAACTTCCAATAGGCAATTTTAATAAGGGGATTGTACATTTGGGTCGGAAATTACAAAGATGGGTTGGTGGGTCTTATTATTCTGGTGTAGGACGTTGGTATAGATAAAGCTTCACATAAAATTACCTAGTAAATGGGAACCAAAAGTAGTCCGCAGAATTTACCGATGTATAAAAAAAATTCTTGATCAGTATCACGTGACCGCTTATATCCAATCAGATTGCCGAGACTTCGGTCCTTTCATAACAATTGGAATTACACCCAGTTATAATAATATTTGTAATAATATTCCTTTTTGTTAGATTTTTCTTCATAATACAAATACTAAAATGCTATCAATATATTACATTACTGTGAATTTATTTTCGTGGATAAAAGTTTTCATGGTGTTATGGGAAAAAAAAAAAGATTTTCGTCGGAATAAGGTATATAGTTTCCACAGAAGTTCATTATGCATGGGGTCTCTTAAAAGAATTAATGATTCGTAAAATAAGATAATATGAAGAAAAAGAACCTGATATCCCTACTAAAACATTTATGACACATCTTCTCATTTTTTTGGGCTTATTCCTTCAGGAATGAATTCATGTGCCCAAGACAATTTCACTGGAGGTGAAAAATGTGTTTTATTCAATTAGATTTAAAGTGTTACTTGCAAATACCCCCCCCCAAAAAAATTTAATTTGCACCCCAGCAATTATTTTGTCAGTATCGATGCCAGAAATAAACTTTCAAATTTTAGTTTGAATCAGCTACTACGTTGAAAGCGTTTTTGAGAAAATAACTGCTCAAACTCCACGTGCTATTCCGATGTTTGAAAACAATTCACAACACAAATTAACGCAACTCAGCCGACACAACTCTATTTATAAAAATATTTTTGTTTGGACCTAACCAGCATTCTAGATTCCCAGTAATAAAAACATGTCCAGTAGCCACAATTACGTCACTAATCTAAAGTTCGCAATGAAAATGAGAATTTATATCCTACAAAGGTCAAAGAAAAACATATAAGTAGTCTGAATATATTATTCCCGAAATTTGAATAGCCACCTGAGAAAATCAGAAGTCTGCAGTTATTTTGCCTACCATCAATGGTAACAAAGACTTTTATTTAAACGCTGATGAGCTGAAAACTTACTAGGATGATCGATTGTATTATCTCCTTCGTCACTCAGGTCCGTCAATTGAGGCAAATGAGGCACTGGAGGTGCAAGGGTGTATCTTTCTTCGAAGGAAATCTCTGAAAATGTAAAGACATTTAATATGCACACATCTACTTTATTTTCGTCAATTTATGAAAAGCTTGCATGAAGAAGCTTATGTTAAAGTATTTCTATTGATAATAGCCAACGCACAACCACCCTCTAATCACTCCATCCACTCCAGATACAATTCATATTTCACTGAGTCATGCCGACTTTTGAGAGTTCCACTGATTGGTCTAACACCCACGGAAACTTCTTATTTCCACTGGAAAAATCTTTTCTAATTGCACGAAAATTTTAAAATGTTAAAGGTTTGTTTAAAATGACTAAAGATAATCCAGTTTAAGAATATGAGAAAAAACAAATTTCAGAACTCAAACAACTTACTTTTTTCATTCTCTACTTTTCGGGTAAGCTTGTGGAATCCATGATAGTTTGTTTTCCCACAACCTGACCTGTGCTATGTAAGAGTTCACAATAAGCTATGAGATCAAGATGTGCCAAGTCAGATAATAGTTTACAATAGACAATGAGATCAAGATGTGCCAAATCAAATAATAGTTTACAATAGACAATGAGATCAAGATGTGCCAAGTCAGATAATAGTTTACAATAGACAATGAGATCAAGATGTGCCAAGTCAGATAATAGTTTACAATAGACAATGCGATCAAGATGTGCCAAATCAGGTAATAGTTTACAATAGACAATGAGATCAAGATGTGCCAAGTCAGATAATAGTTTACAATAGACAAAAAGATCAAGATGTGCCAAATCAGGGAATAGTTTACAATAGACAATGAGATCAAGATGTGCCAAATCAGGTAATAGTTTACAATAGACAATGAGATCAAGATGTGCCAAGTCAGATAATAGTTTACAATAGACAATGAGATCAAGATGTGCCAAGTCAGATAATAGTTTACAATAGACAATGAGATCAAGATGTGCTAAATCAGATAATAGTTTACAACAGACAATGAGATCAAGATGTGGCAAATCAGGTAACAGTTTACAATAGGTGGAGAGATCAGGATGTGCCAAGTCAGGTGATCGTTTACAATAGGTAGTGAGATGAGAATGTGCCGCTTTTGGTAATAGTTTACAATAGGTAGTGAGATGAGGATGTGCTGAGTCAAGTAATAGTTTACAATAGGCATTGAGATCAGGATATGCCAAATCAGATTGACATGAAGGAAATATTAGTTTGATCTTGCATAATAACAAGGCAAATACACAATGAGGATATTAATAATATAAGCATGCGGTGAACTGCAATGAGGGCTGTGCATATTCAGTATACGACATGAAATTCAAAATACAAGTTAGTTATTGATGCATATAAGTGTATGGTTGTCTTTCGGTGTATGTCTTTTTCTTCTTCTTTTTCTTACTGTCATTAACAACCCATGATAGACTGGCTATGCGTGACTGTCAGCCTAACTGGTAGAGGAAGAACTCGGAAATATCCGGAATGAGCCACCGACCCAGGGGAAGCTACTGGCAAGCTTTCTCACATGCCCACACTGGCCATGGCCGATATTCGAACCAACGCCAACAGAGGTGAGATAGTGAGATAACAGTGATAGGTAAAGGCAGTAAAGAAGAGC